>VZRL01004026.1:648727-678405 GCA_013397895.1 Origma solitaria
AGGGAAGGGAAGGGAAGGGAAGGGAAGGGAAGGGAAGGGAAGGGAAGGGAGGATTCTTTCTAATTCTGTTTTCTAACTCACTTCATAGTTCTGCACATAACAGATACATCTAATGATGTTATTTCATGTACTATTGGAGACTATAGAAGACACTCACCTCACTAGAGAGGAAAATCATGAATAAGACATCTGTATGATGAATTTCAAGGTTAAGAAACCTGTAGCAGACATTATACAGCATAACATGGACGGAGTATCACTTTAACAATATAATTCAAACTGCAGGTATTATAGTCAAAGGAAAGTTAAGTATGCCAGTTACAATTTGAAAGGGACAGAAAGAAGCTGAACCTGAAGACTTTATTTGCACATTAATTTCTGTGTAGTTATCTATATACTGCAGCAGCCGTATATGAATACAGGATTCTGAATCCTGTTATTAATCATTGAAAGTTCTGATAAGCAAGGTAGAGGTGGTGACTAATTATTATATACAAATGCATATGTCTTTCTGTTAATTACAATGTTACAAATGCATTTATTATTGAAAATATAGGTTGTCATGTGGAAGACACATCACTAAAGACAATTGATAATTAAAGTTACAGTGCAGAAGGAAAACATGACAAGGTGTGTGTATCTCAGAAATGCACTGCAAAATGAAATAAGCAGGACACCGAGTGAACTGAATATGTTAACGGTAAAGAATATAAGTGACATCCCAGGTGCTATTTTCCATCAAGACTCTTCTTTTCCTCTCTCTTCCAAACTTTTCTTTAAAAACATTCATATGCACAGATTCAAGATGCTGAAAAAGGAGTTTCAAACTCTTCCCCTGGAAAGGACTTCAAGATGCAATTATGGTAGTCAAGGCTATTAATTTGTGTAGACCAATCAACATTCCTGAAAACATTTTTTTGTACTGTATACTTTGCTCTTCTCCAGGAATGTTGTTTTTATGTTAAATTTTATCTCCCAGAAACAAATGCTATTCACTGTATTGAAATGATAGAGGGACAATGAGAATCTGTTCTTTTTAAATGGGCAATATGGAAAATGCAAAAGAGATAAGATCTCTTTTGTCAATTTGGTTGATTTACAGCACCTGAGTATCCGACCCAATATAGAAATTTCTGTTTCTTTGATTTTGCATTTACTTTTGCCATGAAGAAGGAAAAAGAATTGCAAGTCACCCAGACTCTTTTTCTCCAGATGCTCAGGAATGCAGAAGAAAAAGGGAAAGAAATGGTTTGCTAGCAATAAGGAAATCATTTGGAAACAAAAGAGCCAAAACCACCATTCCCATGAAACCCTGCTGCAGAAGTTTGGCCTCAATACAAACTTCTGGATAATTTGAGATTAAACAGAAACTTCAGAAACACAGAAATAAACATCAAAGTGTACTTGAGGCCATAGTGTTAATCATGCTACCAATCTCACATTTTTCTGTTGAAAAGCTTTAATGGGAATGAAGTTGTTATATTCTAAGAGACACATTTTAGGCAGTAGATTCAAAAGCAGCTGAGCTTACTCAAAATCACAAAAACGTTTTTCCTTTTTTCTGAAAGCAGATGGATTCAATGGATGTACTGTTCCCATGTCTTGCAAAGTATTGCAATAACTAGTGTTAGAAGATGGAAGGAAATGTAGCTATGGGCAGAAAAGAAGTTTGAATCACAATAGAAGCACCATCCTCTCAACACAACCTGTAAAACCAAACCTTAAAACAAGTAAAGAGAACTATCTTATGAAAGTGCTTAAAATTATCTAATAACTATGAAAAGTATGAAAAATTATCTCATTCAGATTTTCCACAGGACTACCTGAGCTAAATTTGGGGTTCAACCTCAAAATCAAGACCTGAAGACATGGTTTGCAACTGACTTGCATTTGTACTCTTTCTGTCCAGTAGATTTCAGTGCAGGCCATTGGTAAAAATGCTCCTTATTGACTCATTCTTTGTTTCTGCTTATAAGAATGGTCCAAGGTGGTGAAAACATTATGCAGTCAATTTATGTTCCTAAGTTAGGTACAACCATATTTGAAAAGCAGATGTTACTGTGAGCCATAGCAATTCTGATAATCTAAATCTGCTGCCTAGGTTCTTCAAAAAGTCAATATGAAGAAAAAATGCCTTTGATGTTTGAATGTTTTGTGAGTTAAGCACCTAAATTAGTTTACTCAAATGGAATGATATGGGTGAACACCTCTAAGTGATGAAAATTCAGAAATCCTAAGAGGTACTAAGATCTCAAACTGAAATAATATATTTTGGAAAAAAAATAGCTTTCTCACTTCTTTGTGGTTGTAAAAGAGATTCTTTCATATTATTTAGGAGTTGATGCATTCATGAGGAGCATGTTATTCCTTTATCTACACCTGCATCTTGGTCTCTTCTTGATAGTGCAAGTTACATATATATATATAAATATATTTTGGGATATACAGGTATGCTGCTTCAGTGCATGGCATGTAAGGGATACTCTGTTAATTCTATTGGTCTACAGACTGCTAGTCATGTCAACACATAAAAAATCTATGCTTCAGTTTACTTGAGCACTTCTTAAAATGCCTGCAGTGGTGAGAGAATTTTAAAGCAGACAAGGGTATGTCTCAAAGGTAGACAGTCTATGTTGTTACCTAGAGCCAAACCTTCTAAGTTTGACCTCAGTGCACTCAGAATTATTTTGCCTGGATCTGGCCTACAGGAATTAATCCATTTGTTGGCAAAGCAATTGACAATTTAGAATTCTGCTAATCTGGAGTTCCTCTGAACCTTTCTTAAAATCTTCAGCAATTTACATGGAATCTGATTTGTATTATCTTTTGAGAGACTGGAAGCATGAGGAAAAGAGTGGTTAATGTCTCCTTTTGGCCTGATGCTTCTACAATTGTTTTCCTTACCCATTGCAACAGGAAAGGGAATAAAATTAAAATCTCCTATGTTTCTCAAAGATTCTTCTTACATGGAAGATGAAATCACATTCATATAGGTCATAAAATACCTCCAGAGGTCATGTAGTCCAACCTCTTGCTCAGAGTACATCCAGCAGCCCATGGCCAGTTGATTTTTAAATATCTGTGAAGATGCAGGTTCCACAGTTTCTCTGGGAAGCCTGTTACAGATCTTGACCACCTTTATGGGATTTTTTCTCATATAGAAAGATTTTATTTCATTTTCTTGTTCTGTGTTCCAGCTTGTGTCTGTTTTTTTCTTGCTTTTTGTCTGCACAGCTAAAAAGTTTGACTCTGTCTTCTCTAGTTTCTTGCATGAAGTGCTTGTAGGTAGCAACAAGATCCCCCTTAGCCTCTCTTCTCCAGGTTCAACACTCCCCATTCATTCAGCATTTCCCTATATGGTGCATGGATCCACACCCTCAACAGTCTTGATGTCTCCCTGCTGATCTTGCTCCAAAATGTTTTCACTTAAAGTCTTGGCCTATTCTGTGTATGCATCTGCAGTTCTTAATTCAAGGAAAAAATTATTCTGTCTTTTCATTTAAATCTTGGCTTGTTTACCAGATAGACATTCTGCTCACCACTCCCACTAACAGAATAGGGTTACGCACGCTTGATTATTACACAATGAACAGAAAACTCTTGGAGAAATTGTCTCACACAGTATTTTGAACGAACTGTGCTGAGTTAGTAACTACTCGTAATATTGCATACTTCTTCTGATTGCTGGGTAGATAGAGCAGAATAAAGGATTCCATGCATACATACATATATGAACAACTTAATTTTGAGTTTTCCTTTAATTTTAGTATAAGTAAGCTAGAATAGCTGAGACTCCTTGGAGCCAAAGTTTAATGAAGTGCTGTAGCTTAGGCTAGAGTTTCATTAATTCTAAATTTAGCTGTAGTATTGAACACTGAAGCAATGGGGAATTTTTTATATCGTATCTTAACTGTTACAAAATAAATTATTTGTACCAGTCTACACAGAATGTAAAAGAGAGAACAACTAAAAAAGTCTACATTTTACAAGTCAGAATTAATTTTAATAGCCACATTTCTTTGAATCAAGAGTCTACTCCCATTTTGTAAGATTTCTGGATTGTGAATGCTTGATGTATTTAATGAGGTATGAGACTTCATAAATTTTAGAATGGAATCATACAATCATAGAATGATTTGTGTTGGAGGAGACCTTAAACATTGTCTGGTTCATCCCCCCTGCTATGAATAGGGAGATCTTTGAGCAACAAGGTCGAGTGGAAGGTGTCCCTGCCCATGACAGAGGAGTGACAACAAGACAGTCGTTAAGGTCCCTTCTAAGCCAGGCCATTCTACGATCTTTTGTTCTTGTGAAACTTAAGTGAGACATATACTGGCACACTTAAAAAATCAGACTGGTTTTATAGTCTTCCTGTATTATTTGTATAGCTTTCTTGTGAACAATATCACAGTTATCTATTACTCCAGTAAAATGCAGCAAGAAATCAAGGGGTTTATAAAATAGTTCATTGACTTTTTTAAAAATATGTCTAGACTGTAGACCCTCATAATTGTTATAATTTACTGTACAGTTTCTGTAAACTTATTTATTTTAACTGACTCTACTTCTATAATTGTTACCTGAATGAAAGTAAAATTTTTAAAATTAAAGCCCACAACATTTTGGTAAAATCTGTTAGCAGTTCTATATCCCAGATGATACTCCAATTTGAACAGTGTTTATAATGCAAACCTCTAAGTATTGACTCTGAATTAACTATTGCATTGATAATACTAAATGAATCATCTATCATATCGTAAAATCTTCAAGGAACTCAGGCAACTGTAGAAAATTGAAAAGTTTAATTTATATCTTAATATTAGTTGAGGGTGGGTACAAGGTTTTACTCTTCAGCAACAGAGAATACAAATGTTTCATCAGCAAAACAAAATATTTTTTTGAAATTAGTAACACTGGCATTATTTACCACAATCTGTTTCCTACCAAAAAGAGTTTGCATACTTGGTCAAACTTTGAATAACCTATAATGGCAAAATCTCTTTTTTCCTACGTTACACTCTTTACTGGACAGAAACTCAAAGCACTTCCAAGAGATAACTTGGTCATTTTGTGCAAATGAAATGCCTATCCAGTAATTTCAGACGGCTAGGCTGAGAAACATCCCATCTAAATTTGGGCAGATAATCAAGGTGCTTCCTATTCAGTTGATGATAATTCTTTCCATGACTGTACCTGAAGGGAACACAAACCTGATGCTAGAGAAAATACTACCTTTGGCATTTCTTCAGCTCTCTGGATAGGAAAGGGGGAGCCTAGAACAATAAACACACAACAGTATGGTCTGTAGGCAAGGCTTTGCCAAGATAGCCCAAGAGAGTTCAGTGTCTAGGAAACTAATTTAGAAAAAGAATATGAAGAGAAAAAAATAATCGAAGTTTAGTGTTCTGGCACAAGAGCTTGATGAATTTGGATATCGAAGGAGAACTCAACTTTTCTTCATAAATTGTTTCAAGAGTATAGTTCATATAGGAAAATCATGCATCTTCAGATGTTCTGCTTGCTATTAAGGTCAAAATGAAAAAGCTCTAACTCAAAGACAAACTGATATTTCAACAGACCAAGAAATTAAAGAAGGCTTAATAAATAATGGAAACATTTGGTTACACTACAGTTTCAAAGCTGTAAGTCTCAGACATGAGTCAGAAATCCCTTGGAACGAAGCAAACTTCATTTTTTAAATCACCTGTTTCTTCATCTCAGACTTTGAAAGGACAGGTTGTTAGGTACAGAAAGAAGACATTGTATTGCAGCTATTCCATAGAGATTATATTGCAGATACTCCCACTAGAGAAATAGCTAAAGCTAGTTGCACAGTACCAAAGCTCAGTATTTAATCTTTGAAGACCTTAGTTAATTGAATTCAATGAGGAAGGTGAATGCTTGATATAGCTAAATACTGTGTTAATGATTAGTGGTTGAAAAATACATATTTAATTAAATAAATATTGTGCACGATGCATTGTACCTATTAAAACTATGATAACTGTTGCTATGAAGGTGCTTAAATAATTAATATTCATTCTGAAATAATCATTTCTATATCTAATTACTGATAAAGGCTAGCCAAAACCCATTCAATTAATCAAACTGCTTTATTTATGAATAAAATCTCTACAGCTCTATTTCAGAGATTTCATGGAATTTCAATGTTTTTTCTTTTATTTGCAGAAATATTCTGAGATATAAGAGTAAAAAGTAAAATAAAGCATTTAAAATCAATAGTATTCTATGAAATGTTTACTTGATTTTAATTTAATTATGTCATTTTTCTTGAATAAAATCTTAGATCACTTTTTTATTCTGCAGAAAATGCCATTTTATTATTTTCGGGGAAAACATAAGTCAAGAGAGATTAGCACTAAGAAGGGAATTTGTAAAAAGTAATTAGACAAATGAAGTAGTTGTTTGGGTTTTATTCCCATTTCTGTTTCTATAAATATCTGTGTTTTTCAGAGCATTCTATCTCACTACACTAACTGTTTGTTCTTGCTTTGCTTAGTCTTAGAGTGAAGCAAGCAAATAGGGCTGAAATCCTGTATATGAACTGTCTGCCATGTGATAGTCTATGCAAATAACTGCAAATAACATTGGTTAAAATCCCACTTTTGTGGGTGGAACAAGAAGGCAGCTTCCAGAAGTATCATATAGACATACCATCTTTCCCATCTCAGGATTTGTGTGAAGCTCTCTCAGTAGGTGTCTCTTATTTGAACATTGAAAGCTTGCAAAATAAATCTCTCTGTAACTTAACATTGTATAAACTCAAAATTCATGCTTTCAAATTAAATTTATTCAAATTAATTCTAGGCTAATTCATTCAAATAAATATTAGTCTATAGTTTCCATCTGAACAGGCCCTTTTAAGAATTTGAGGCTCAGTGGCTAGGTTTTGACACAAGAGTCACTAATAGAATTCTTTTTCACTTTAAAATGAAGTAGTTCATACAACTGCATCCTTTCATCCTTTGTGATACCCATACTAATCTCAGTTTTATGATTATGTACAACTGTACATGCTGAGACAAGTCCTATTGATTAAAACTTGTTGTATTTACAGCATGTGACTTCGGTGCAAATGAATATATATAGCAGCAATTCTTTTTACACATAAATTCAGTTTCAAGTTTAATTCAGAAGTTTTCTTCCTACAGCTGTTTGCAGAAAACCTATATGAAGGTAACTAAGAGATAGCTGATAAGGAAATGAAGTCAATACAGGACAATCAATTTGATTGAATTATTAAAAATAATTTAAAATAATATATGCATTATGTGCTTTCCATATTTCCCATCTTCATATATTTTCCCATCTTCTATACTGTAAGCATCCAAGAAAACCTTCAATCAAATATTTGAAAACATTATTACAATTATATAGTTACCTTTCCTCTCCTGGTATGTTTCCTTCTCTTCAAGTATTGCCAATTCTTCAATTACTGCACAAAAACTTCATTACAGTGAGTGCTCTGAACCTTTAATTATAACTCTCATTGCTCTTCTTAAAAGATATTATTATTGCATCTATAGAAAAAGACTTGCAGTTTCATGGAAGATGAGCCCAAGACACTGAATTATCTTTTAAAAGCAGAGCTCAGAAAGTCTAAGGCGTTCAAAAGCAGAAGCATCAGTGATGTCTACCTTTCCTGTCTGGAACAAAACAAAACAAAAAACAAAAACAACAACAAAAATAAACAAAAATAAACAAAAAAAACCCCAAAACAAACAAACAAACAAAAAAAGCACAGCCGCAGACCTCACTCACATTCCTTTTTAGGACAGGCAGATTCACTTTAAGTCCAAGCCCTGGAAAGATTATGGGTTAAATTCTCTAGGAATACTTGGCCTAGCACATGAAGAACAAGGTATCAGGAACAACTCATATGGCTTTACCATGGGCAAACCGTGCCTGGGCGTCTGTTTTGCATGGGTGGGACTAGTAAAAACTCCGTACCTCCAACTTTTAGCATATGGTGACATATCCTATGTTACCATAAGACAGAGAGAAAACAGAAACATGATTTGGAAGTTTATTTTTCTGGTTTACAAGACCCAGCAACCACAGAGGTAATATTTAAGCTGTTTGGGAATGTATATGGGAAGACCCCTGTGGCAGGAGAAAATCCCACTCCAGCCCTCTCCAGGGCCAGCTCTGCCTCCTCAGGGAGCGCCACCCTGACGGGGGTTCGCACAGAGATCTGAGAACTGCCTGGTGGGTGGGGAAGGAGCTGCCTATCATCCTAGCTCCACCCCTTTTTCTAGACTGTTCTTGACCATTATGTTTGTGATTGGTTGATTCAAATATGTCTCTTATAAGGTTTGAGTTTATTGGTTCTGACATGTGAACACCGCCCCTTCCCCACACCTAAGCTTGCTCGCGATTGGCTAGTCGGCCGGGTATTTAACACCTTGCAAAACCATTACTTGTCAGTTGGTTGGGCTTTGCTGGTCCATGCCAACAGGGGCTGTTACTCTGTAACAATCCTGAGTTAGGTCTCACCAGTTGGAATCCTAATAAAGGGTTTTGAGGAGAACACCTCGCTCCAGCCTTTTACTTCTCCGCTGCTCCCGTTTTCTATTGCCTCCCTGCGCAGAGATTCTCTTGCCTGGGGCCGCGCCACCAAAGGGGCAACTCCACCCGCCTGTTTTGCCTAGTGCCAGGTGTGTGCCCAGAGGTGAGCCTGCCTGGGAGGAGGGGGACAGTTCTCGCCGAGGACCGGTCACGCCACTGACATCAAAGGTGTGACTACAACAGACCCCAGTCCCTTATACTGATCACTGCACTGATACTATAAAGTTCTCTTTTACTAAAACCTGCTAAAAGTTCAGAAGCTATTTCAGATTCAGGAACAAAGTCCTATCAAAAACTTTTTCAAGCTAAAAAATAATAAAATATAAAAACTTGATTTCTCTCTCTTTTTTCCCTGAAGTAGATAGTAAAGCTGAAAGAAAAGACTACCTTTTGTCTGCCTCATGTTACAAAGTCTCCTACAGCATGATATTCTTGATGAAAACCTTTTATGCAGAAACATTTTGTGGAAAAGTGCAGAAGAAAGTCCTTTTCCTCATCTTTCAAGATTAAACATGGGTTTGAACTAGAATTAAAAATGGAGAAAATTCTTATTAATGGGCATCATTAACTTCTTGATTTCATCATTAGTCCTTGTAGCTTATAGATTCCAATGCGGCAGGAATTCCTGACACATTTTGTCTGATCTTCAGAGCAACTGCAAAAGCAAAACCAGTGTTTCAGAAAGTTTCACTTTGTTCTGTGAATGAGCGTTTTCAGATAACTTTGGAACAGGTGATCAGAACATAAGACAATTAAATTCTGTTCATTGTATGCCACAGGTAACTAAAAAAAAATTGAAATATTGGTAAGGAAAGATAGTGTTATCTGAGAAGGTATTTTTTTAATGGACTTTCGCAATAAAATCATCAGTAACAACTTGGACATCTGAAGATGTTTCAGTACCTCAGCTCATTTCAAGCACCTCCTCACCTCCAAAATTACGTAATCTAGGAGAAATCTCTTTCATATTTTTACTTATTGAGGAGATGCACTAAAATGTATGTGCTTATGTAATAATTTATCCAATTTTATGTAGAATCTGCATAATGCATTAAAGCAAACCAGATGCTTTTAATTTTTTTAATCATATATAACTCAGCAATGCACTCATGTATAGACCTCAGTTTTAAGAAAGTGGCAATATAGACTGTCTTTTCAGAATTTATTTACTTGAATTTTTGGCACTTATTCATCTAAATGCCAAAAATATTTAGTTTGACTGTACATCTCAATCTATTTCAGATATCAAAAATGTTATGCCTCACAGCAACTCCACTGGTAGATTTTTCCTTTTGCACATTTGTTAGGTTGGAAAATAAAGCTGAATTACTTCATAAAGACAGAACTTCTCAAATTAGATGTTGGAGTCAAATTCATATTTGAAGGTTTCATGCATCTCATAACTTTCTATGGGATGTTTCCTGCCCTCAGACTCTGCTGCTTACATGGTACTCCTAACACCTGACGCATCTTCTCTGACACTTCATGAAGTACTTACACATCAGCAACACACTCTCATGGGGACTGCGAGCACTCTCATCAACTTCAGAGGTAAACCTGGATTTACTTGCCCATCTGTCAGAATGGAATGTTACATTCAGTCATTACTCCTAAAGACTTGATTCAGCTGAATAACCCTATAAAATTTGACTATTGCTACTAAAACATAATTTATTTGAAAGCCCAAAACACTTGCTGCATTTGACAAATACTGTGCAAAAACCCCAAAAAATACTGAAAAACATAATTGTGCCTGTAAGACACTGGAACAATTGCTGGCTCAAAACATTTCAGGTGCATGTGTGGGGGAAGGGACAGGTCAGGGCTTGGTCTAGCGAGGCAATGCTCCACATGCCTCTTCCACTTGGTCCTGTATCCCAGCCCTGCAGTGGCCGTCAATCCCTGGCACACCAGAGGCAATGCTCCACACCTGTCCCTAGAGCTCCACCCCAAATCCTGAGTGGCCAAATGAGCAGAAGTTCCACCAGGAGGAAGGGCCCAGGAAAAACAAAGGGTATTTAAGCCAGACCATGAGGGCAGGGGCAGAGTGTGGGGTTTTTTTCTCTTAGGTCAGTCCATTACAATTCTTCTACTACAAACACTGTTTCTCTCTTCGTCCCCTTCCTCCATCCAGCCAACAGATCTGGGCTGGGGCAAGGTATGTGGCTTTTCTTAGTCAGTCTAACACCACAATTCTTCTGCTACAAACACTGTTTCTCTACTCAGCCCTCTCCCTATTAAGGCCATTTCTCAGCTCACCCCCTCCCTCCTTCCTTCTAACCAACAGCTCTGGGGTGGGGGCAGGGTATGGGGGTTTCCTTTGGTCAGGGTCAGTCCATCAGGGGAAGAGTCCTCTACTTAGCCATGGGCGTTCCTCCCAGGAGAGACCTCTGCAAACTTCTTTGGCGTGGGTCCAAAAGCAGCATCCCGCCCAAAAATCTGCTGCAGTCTGAGATCCTTCTGTCGAGGTTGCAGAATTCCAAGCCGAGGCCAGGCTGTTTCCATCCTGGGAGCAAGGCCTTTCTCTCTCCTGCAAGGCCTTTGCAACTCTCAGTCTCTGGGACTCCCACTGGATCACAGCTTCCTGCAGGCATCATCTGCTCCGCTGGTGTGGGCACCTCCCCACAGGCTCTGGGGGTTGCTCTGCATCCCCTGGACTCCATGGGCTGCAGGGGGACCACCTGCTCCCCCCATGGTCTTCACCACGGCTGGCAGAGGGTTTTCAGCTCCGGCGCCTAGAGCACTTCCTCCCCCACTTTCTCCACTGACCTTGCTGCCTCCATGTTGTTCTCCCTCACCTATTTTTACCTCCTCCTCCTCCTCCTTCTCTGGCTAAAAAGAAGTGCGTGCTCACATTGTTTTGATTTCTTCTTAACTATGTTTTCACAGAGGCGCAACTACCATCTCTAATTGGCCCAGCTTTGGCCAGGAGCATGTCCATCATTTTCAGAGCCATCAGAGACTGGCTCTGCTGGACATGGTGGGAAATTTCCAGAATCTTTACTCAGGACATGCAGAAGCCATCTTTGTACCCCCCCCTACTCACTGGCAAAAACTGGGCCAAGCAAAACTACCACAGAAGTACATCTCTTGATCCTATGTGGTCTTGGGTTTTATATCAGCTGGAACACTGCTGGAACCAGGAGGGGTAGCTATATTTGTTCTTTTCTATATCTTTTCTTGTTTTATTTTTCTTCTAATTTTGTCTTTTCTAAGTTTGAGTAACTTAAAATCAAGTAAGTTGGCATTTGCTAAGTTGAATGAGCTTAGAGCTTGTCAAGCTAATGTTTTGTGAAATTCTTTATGTTGATTAAATGTTGTTCTAAACTTCTGCCAAAGTTCCCTGATTTTCTGAAGTTTGCCAGTAAAGTTTTTGCTGTTTTGACCTCTTGAGAGGTCAATATCTTGTCAATTTTTTCTCCAATGTGTCTGATTCAGGGTGCATTAAGGTGGTATCTTAAGCCCTTTTAAGAGACTCATCAAGCAATATCTGGGGCCCTACACATCTCTCTATTACCAGCTCTGTGTTCAGCACAAATCCAAAGCATATCCCTGCACTAGCCACTGTGAAGAAAATTAATTCTTCCCCATTTGAAACCAACACATTATGACATTTCTCCAGCTGATTGGGATTGAAGTCCAGAAGTGGTCCACACAAACATAAATATATACGTGTATATACTGGCTAGTGTTAATGCAAATGCAGTAAGAAAAGAGAGCATATCCACAGAAAACATAGTTAAGAATACAATTTAATGAGAATATGGGCCAAACTGTAGTGTTGAAGTGCAGGGCACAGGTGACGTGTATACCTTTGCCTTTTACCTCTGTTTCTTTCTGTTTTTCCAGGCTTGTTCCTTCCCTTTCCGTGCCTTTGGTCCTTCCAATACACATTCTATTGTAAATCTTGTAAATTCTCACACTCTTCTGAATATATTCCGCAATGTTTTAGACAGTCCTAAAATGCTCTTTCCCTGCATCCCATAATTAATCCTATGGTCCTCTTCAGCAATATCCCCATTCACTCCACAAGGCATTGGAGAAGGAAGCTTCTTCCCCTGAGGGACAAATACCCTGACTCTGGGCCCCTTGTTCTCGGGCAGCCCTGGGCCAAGCAGAGTCTTGTGGTGCATGGGGAGTTACTTGGGTCCTTGCCTGTCATTCCTTCCTCTGCTCCTCCCCAGGCCTTACTGGCTGTGGTGATATAAGAACCAAACCTACTCACAGTGGTATTCGAACTCTAAAACTTGGAAGATTATTTGGTCACATTGGAGGCACAGGGCACTCAGGGTATGAGGAATATTCTTGGGAGGTTTGGGAGCAGGAAGGGCAGGTGTTTCAGCTGTGAGGTAGGAGCCATTCCCATGAAGAAATGTCTAGCTCATTTTAGAAGGGACTTAAAAGGAAAAGAATTGAAGCATGGTGCTCTGAACCAAAGGACTCAGGGAAAGAGGATGGCTTCTTGGAGCACATGATGAAGGTGGCGGAGATTGCCATAGCTGGTACAACTGTCTGGAAGGAGCCATTTACCTCTTCTTGACTCCGGACCTCTGAAAAATGGAAACAATAATATTGCCCTATAAAGGTTTGAAAAATGCATAATATCTGACAGATCTTTGGAAATCATGCCACTATTGCAACAAAAGTATTTCTAATGGTGAAGAGTGTTTCCTTATCTTGGTTGTCCAAGCTATTTAGGTTTTAGGTGCACTAAGTCATTAGAAGTCCTGTGTCTCCTTCTCTCTCTGCAAGTTTAGCTTCCATCTGGACAACAGCAGGGGACAGTGGACTTTTGGTACATATACAGGACTATTTAGAATGTGAATGGATTTGGAACTGTGAAAAGCTCTCCACAGAGAACTTACTATTGCTATTCAGGAGCTTGGAACACTCTTATGCATGTAGCAGGTAATAATACGGCTCAGGTTTGTGACATTTTGGGAAGAAAGTGACAGCCGTAGTAAAACTGGGCTCCACAATTAACTTTTTGTTTTTTCCCAGCTAGTGCAAAAGAAAGGATAGGAAGCAAGATAATCTTTCTTTAACCCAAATCTTGAGACACCAAGACTTTCAAAGGAATTATGACAATTGTGATGTGTACTGAGAATACAGACTTGTTTCAATGACTCATTTTCTGGCACACTGAGGGAAATTATTTCCTGTCAGGAAAGATCAAACAATGTTTTATAGAGAACTACAGAAGGCAAATACATAAAAAATTGTCTTGCAAAGTAGTGTATCAGGGAGTTCCTATCCCCACAGCACTTGGAAAAGAACTGCCAGAGCCAGGAAGAAAGCACCTGTCTTTAGGAAAAAATCCCAACCTTTTCTTTGGATAATTCAACAATTAAATTAAGTAATAATAGCTATGCCATTAAAAAATATCATGTTACCAGTGGATATTTCACACTTATTACACTGAGATTTATGAGAAGCGGCTGATATCTAGGTTAATATAGCAAATGTCAACTCCATGACATAGAAGTTCCGTATTTGCGTCTCATAGAAGTACTATATATTGGGACATCTGAAAGAAATATCATAAATGGACTTAGTCACAAACGTTCATGTAAAATTTTTCAATTTAAAACTCATGATTTATTGAAACAATCTCTTAGTAAAATTGTCACTGAATTTTCTGTGTAAAAATAAATTTATGACTGTTAAAGTTTTATGGCTTTTTAAAATCTATTTTCTGGTCTTCAGAAGAAAAATATTTTTAATATTAAAATATAAATGAATTTATAAAGTGAGAAATAAAAGCCAAAATTGAGAAAAAATGTTTTAGAAATCACTGAAGCATAATGTTTTGATTAATCTTTACAGATGTTTTTCTTTCTTGCACTTTTATTATGACATATTTCTCATATATTCAGTGTTGCTATCCAACTCAAAAAAGCAATTTAGTTCTTTGAAAGTGGGCAACTAATGTCATTATAGAGGCTCTATTATTTTTCCTGATAGTTGCATGCAGCTAGAATCATTTAAGGAGATGAGCAGCAGATGGGTACTTCAAAGACCTCTGCATCCCTAAATTTAGACAACTGAATCTGCTTTTTGAGACCTTGCAAAACAAAATTACTTGATGAACACATGTAAACACATCTTCACATTCAGCTATGCCACTTCTTTTGACTTTTGTTTGCTCTTTCTCAGAAATTAAGTGTAAGGCTTCACTCTCCTTAAGTCTAATGCTAAATAAACAAGGGAATTTGCTTATGATTACCTACTTCTACTCTGATCAAGTAACAGGAATGTTTCAGCTGTTTGATGGCTTTTAATGACTTCATTCTATTGATCCCATGTTTTGATGGGTAGGACATGCAAATGGAAACTTTAACATCACACAGTATTATTCCTTACAAAGAAAGAAGAAAAATCAACAGGAATTAAGGAGAAAAAAGAAGCTAAATGCTTCTGAAGGGTGTTTCTCTGAATTTAGATGTCCTATCTATCCATAATTTGATATTATTAAATACAAAATTTGAATACACAAGGAAATCAGCTATTGGACCTTTCTTTGTTGTTTATAGGAAGAAAAAGCAGTAGAAAAATTGCACTAAACAAGTAAAAAAACCCCAAACCCAAAGAACTGGCATTTTTGTGCTTAGTGGTTAGTGTTCTGATCCTTGGTTCATAAACTGTTTTCTTTATGAGTACCTGAAATTAAATTGGAACACTTAAGAAAAAAATGTATGCCTACATTAATGCTTGTTACAAATCAAGGCTGCCTGAGACCACTATTCATATTTCAGCCATAGCAAAGTAGAACAAAACACAAATACAACATTAACTGTAGAAACCTGTTTTCATTTTATCCTTAAAGCTACTTTGTTTCTAGTAGCTTATCTTTTTAAGGATTTGTCTAAACCCAATTTTAACATATCCTTTCTTTCTCCTTGGGTATATATGTGTCTCAAATAAAGATATGGACACAAATATACTGAATCAGCAAAGCATCCACTGCCAGTGCAATCAGAGATAGAACAGTATCCTCACAATAACTGTATCACTCAGGAGAATAATGTAATTGCAGAAACCAGCATTATAACTGGTTCTGCATAGTTGGCATTGTTCTCAGAGCTAGAAAATATATGAAAACAATGAACAAAACATGAAGAATTTGTAATTTTTTTTCTCATTCATTTTTGAACCTTTTTTTTGTAATCTTGAACAGTTTGAGATGAACCAGTGAATTATGCACTAAAAAATGAAGTGCATCCTCCAGATTTGTTTCATTCAAATTAATGACTGCTCTGAAACAAAATCCCAGATCTTAAGATATATTTATCTTCACTTTACGCAGAATCACAACTTGACAATGTGGTTTCTAATCTCTGTCACAGTCCAACCCACAGTTCTGCATCTCTGCTCTTACCGTCTTTGGACAAATGAGGACACAGCACAACTTTGTAGGGCTATCTTCTTTTGCAAACTGTACAATACTGATATATTCAGAGACCTTCACTAGTTTTGAACTAATAACAAAACAAGACATGTATTTCCAAATAAATACACCTTTTTTTGGTAAATATAGTGCCTTTCCTGTCAGAAAATCATAGTTCCAAGCCCACTAGCGTTCATGACAGGTTTGACATATTAACAAAAATAACAAAAAGTCTTGACTGTGTATAATAAAAGGGTAAATGCTTGAAAATATGCACCATTATATCTATAATGACAAACAAATGCTTCTAAAACTGTACTGGAACTGAACTAACTTGTTGAAGAAGTTGAAGGTCAGTTAGAGACAAGGGACATGGCAAATGAAAGCAGTCACATTGCCCACAGAGTTGCCCTGTCGTATGAAGTATAACATTCCAGCACTCTAATACTTCTTTTCCAACAGAATGCATCCTTGATTTGTCAGGAATGTGACACACTCTATTAGAAGAGGATACTGGTAAGTGTCTTCGAAGAGCAAGTTCTGCTGAGCAGCCTGCAGAAGTGTCACATTTTGTTAGAACTGCTACCCTGTCCTCGTGTCTCATTATGCGTGGAATACTGTGCTGGAGGGTATCACTTAATGAAATTAATGCTGAAAATGAAACAAAACCCGAGATGATTGCATGACAGTGACACAATATATCTGCCCACTTTAGAACATGTTACAAAGTAAAGGTACAGCTCTCATTATATCAACTAGCTTCATTGTATTGTAATTGTTTTTGATGTACCTGCAAATCATTTTAAATGGCTGCAGAAGGAACATTCTACTTTTGTTGTTTAATTTATGCAAACATGTCTGAATTTACTATTCTCCTTTCCCTCTCCTTTATATTTCTCTTTTTAACCTCCTATTGTAACTTTTTGGACAAAGGTTTCTTCCAGTGTTTACGTTCCTTGTCTATGCCGATTTGAATAATCTGAGTCTAAAATGCTTTGTACATACTAAAAGGTAGCAACAGAAAGCAAAGGAGAATATAATACAAAATATAGGAATTAAGGGTCCATAATACAGTTCTAGTCATAATAAAGATGTTCTATCTGAATATTTTACATGGCTGTTTCAGAATGTTTAATTCTTGAAAGAAGGATCTGTCACAGAGGTGTCTGCTAGGTCATATCTAACACAGCGTTCAGGCTGACTTTAGTAATGTCAGAGTGTGTTACTACAGCTCCTGAACAAAGTGGCCTTCATCAGCAATAGCCACTCCTCGCAGCATTTAGGCAAGGAAGTGTCCCCCAGCACCTTTAATGCAACAAAGGGATCCTGTGGGAGTACAAGGGAATCCACTAGTTGCACAAAATGGGTTGATTTGTATGGTCTTTCTAAATGACAATTCCTACTGCTCTTGGATTAAAACACAGGGCAAAAAGAACCATTGGTTTGACTTGAGGGACGATTTCTGGTGTTTTTGTGAAACCCAAATTCATCCAAATAATGCCCTCTTTCCTCTACCCCACCCTCAATTTGAAAGATTGTATGGGAAAGACAAACATAGAGAAGACTTCCTGTTGAAAATGCAGGCCTCAAATGCAAAGCAGAAGAGATTTACAAGATAAAAGGGATCTTGACTTCACAGTGTAGTGTTTAAATCACTTTAGCAGGCA
The DNA here is from genome assembly GCA_013397895.1 of Origma solitaria. Lineage (NCBI taxonomy): Eukaryota > Metazoa > Chordata > Aves > Passeriformes > Acanthizidae > Origma > Origma solitaria. The sequence continues at coordinate 666,371 of VZRL01004026.1, forward strand.
CTGGAGTCCTGGATTATGCTCCCTGTTTTGTGTTCTACATTTAAGAGTCATTGATTTTAAAACACCCATAGTAGCATAAAGGAGTGCTTCCATCTGGGTTTTGTAGCCACTACGATGGTTTTTAATGCTTTGGGCCTTTAGTTATGAAGAGGGGCAATGAAGTATTCTGGGACTGCTGTTAAATAAAAATATAGGTTCTTTTAGTTTTAAACTTGGATCCTATGTGGCTCAGTCCTACAGAGATTATAATTTATGATAGTCATAATCTTTGTTATCATCATGCAATTCATTTCATTTTCTCCTTAGCTCAGCACTTGTGATTATAACTTTTATAAAGTAATTTTAGTCAGTATTCTGCAGGACCTTGATTCACAAGGGCATATAGGGATGGGGAAGAGGATGTAATATAACACATAAAAATTCCAGCTGTATTTTCCTTAGTTGTTTAGCTCACTTCCTTTTCTACTTCATCAAGATATGTATTCTGCTGGATGATTTTTCTCTCTTTGTCATAGGTAAAATGGAAGGAAAACAATTTCACAGTGTACAGCATATTTTCATCTGTTGTTTCTCAGGTAATGAATGAAGTTATCCACACTTGGCATTTATTTGACTTGCTCATACGTGTTGGATTGTACTTTTTGAATAATTCATAATGCTTCTTACACTCCTGTAGACAAATCAGAGTAGGTAAGGGAGTCTGCAGAGAGACGTGCCACTGTCAACGAGTTGCTATCATCTGAGCAGAGGTTATGAACAAAACTGAACCTGTAGCAAACGAAACATGTACAAATGGTGCACAAATGCAAGATCTTTTGCTATAAAAGCTATACATCAAGGGATTCAGAGTATGAAAATTTCATGATACAATTCTGTTAACAGAAAGGCAATAACATTAGAAGATGGCACTACAGAAACACAACAAATGTTAGACCAGTGCCTCTCAAAGACAGCCTTTTTTAATCAGAAATCAAACTAGTGTTTTAAAAGTACAAAAATTATCTTGTGCAATGTTGAAAAAATGTTTTTTATCTACATCATTTGATAAAACTAAACTTAGCATGGGATGCTCAAATTTTGTTCTTGCATTTTTCCATTTCAATTGTTTCATTGCCTGTATGTGAACATACACTGCTTAATAAACTATTTGCTCAGATCCTACAGATCACTGATAATACAGAGACCATGAGCTGAGAAATAGCCTTCGATTTGGCTACTCCTACAGCTTCTTTGGTTAGTCCTACTCAGATGAAGTGTCACGAGTAACACTAGCTGCTGTAATTCTATAGGAGTTATCCTGGTTATTGCTAGAAGCTGTCTGATGAAGCAAGATCAGTGTTCTCCTAAATTGTTACTGTATACTATACTGAATACACACAAACATATTTCATAATGTCTTCTCTTGAGGTTTGATGGAAGCTGATCAGTTAAATAGGTGTCCTCTGTGGATTGGTCCTGAGACATTGATGGTGTCTTTGTAAGGTGCTAAGGGCTTGAAAGATGTAAAATGCATTCATATCATATCACACCTGATCCTCTGTCTAGAAGCGCATCTCTGCAATCGTGAAATCTGTGATTTTTCTTACAGACTTCATTGCGAACTGAACTGTATTCTTATATCAAAGTAAGGAGGGTTAGCAGAAAGATTGACATTCATGTGAATTCATAGATGACTGGAAGCTAATAATTATTTCATTCTATACTCAATATATTATGAGATGGACTTTTGTACTGTTGTAACCATTGTGCAAGAAATAGCATGACATGAGGGAAGTATTCCCTGTTAAAATCCCCATAGAGCTCATTATAAAGATGAAGTGATTACAATACTGAAAAAAGAATGAAAAATTAGTCTGAAAACAAAAGTGAATATCACATAGGGTTCGGCCATATGTTTTAGGGCTTTTTTTAATATGCTTTTGTTTCATTGTATTTTGACATTTTTGTTACTTGGTCATCACTGAAAATTTATTTGTGGTGACAGAAAAGATTTGGAAAACAGCAGAAAGGCTAAGAGAGAAGTGTCATAGAACTCAGATTGTACTGATGTTTTGGGGGAAAGTGGATTTTCATGTTGCTCTTCAGTGAAACTTTTATTTGGTAATTCTGTAAAACATGATCTTTACTGCAGTCACAATGTCAAAATATGATGGAAAAATAAAGAAAAATAAAGGTCCTACAGAATTTTCCAAACACAAAACTAGATCTCAGGTGGTAAGGGCAAAGTATTTATAAGATTTTTGTTTCTGTTTGTGGATTTGGTTATGAAGTCTTGGACAACTGGCTCTAGGTGACCCTGATTGACCAGGGGGGTTACACACCTCTGAAGGATCACCTTCAGAGGCCCCTTGAAAATTCATTTTTTCTGTGATTCCGTGGTTAAGAACTTTAACATTAACACAAGTCAATGAACTGTAGATTTTTTTTATTATTATTTCTTTTTAGTTAACTTTATGGACAATTCAGAAGGAAATAAAATTTGCATCATTCACTCTGTTTCTTCAGAAGATGTGAGTATCTGGGGAGTGCAGCTGGACTTGTGGTGAAGATGCCTTTCAATTCCACAAGAAATGGAGTTTGGTATGATACAAAATAATGTTTTCACTACAGTAAAATAGTTAAATATTGTTCAACAAAGTGAAATGGTTTATGAAGTCCAGAGTTTCCCTGTCACATTCCCTTGCTTCAACCCCTTATAATGACTTTTACATAAAGTGATTCCTGAATTGCATTGATGTAAGAGAGAGGGAAAACAGTCCTATGATGCATCCATAAGATCTTTGGAAGGCAACCACACCCCTCATCTGCCTTCCTCTATATTAGTGCCAACTTTTATAGGCCAAATGTGTTCACATACTGCTGTTATCATAATGACTTTTCAAGATATTTTGATAGTGAATATATATCGTGTATATATATAAGCATTTAATGACCATGTGAAAAAAGTAATAACATTTTGACATAAGTCATCAAGTATAGAAATATTTTGCTTATTTTCAAATGCTTTTTATTAATTTAATTTGAAATTCTGTTTATTACATTGCATTACAGTCACTTGGCTATGAATGAAGATTTTATTACGCTTAGTAATATCTATATCCAAGTGTATTTTTTATTTCCTATCAAAATTAATTCCATTTAATCTTTAAGGAAAACCATTATAAATAAGATCAATCTGTACTAACATATTAAGGGTCCATTCTGTTTAATGTGGTAGCATATTTAAGCACAGCATCACCAGCCTGTTGAGGGAGGTGGTTGTCCCAATCTACTCTGCCCTGGCACAGCCTCACCTTGAATATTCTGTGCAGTTTTGGGCACCACAATATAAAAAAGACATTAAGCTATTGGAGAGCCTCCAAAGGAAGGCTATGAAGATGGTGAAGGGCCTTGAAGGGAAACAGAATGGGGAGTGGCTGAGGTCACTTGGTCTGTTCAGCCTGGAAGAGACTGAGGGGAGACCTCACTGCAGTCTACAACTTCCTCATGAAGTGAAGAGGAGGGGCAGGCACTGATCTCTTCTCTGTGATCACCAGTGACAGGACCTGAGGGAATGGGCTGAAGTTGTGTCAAGGGAGGTTCAGGTTGGATATCAGAAAAAGGATCTTTAGCCAGAGGGTGGTTGGGCGCTGGAATAGGCTCCTTAGGGAAGCGGTCACAGCACCAGTTTGACAGAGTTCAAGCAGTAATTGACTCTTGGGGTGTTCTGTGCAGGACTTGATGATCCTTGTGGGTCCCTTTCAAATTAGCAGATTCTGTGATATTAATTCCTAAATACAAGTATTGAAAGATTTTATGTAAATGCATACCATATGCTGTTACGGTCAGATTCAGTTGACCAAATATAGACCTCAAGTGCCATTTGAGCTTCTTTGGGATTTTCCTCCTGGTCTATAGACACTCCTTTAAAAGCACATGAGCTATCTGTGGATCTCATATTAGCTGGCCCTGTGTAGATAGCTGAAAGGCCCATGAGTATTCAAAATGGTACTTGGTGCCTGTGTACAGGCACTCAAATCTTAATCTAAAGTTATTCTTCACTTAAGCACCTACCTTTCCATTACAGAGAGAGCTGGTATCATTTCATCAGTCAGATCGTTCTGTAGGCTATTGACTGTAAGACAATTGAAAAGACACTTATGACTGACATCATTTGAAATATCACGCATTATTCATCCTTTAATTTTGCAAGGACATGGGACTTCTGTAGACCTTGTGTAAGATCTGTCAGTGTGTGACACCTCAAAAGGCACCAAGCGCCTTTGAGTGAGCGCCTGAATCAAGACAAAAATCTTCTAAAAATACAGCGGTAGCCTGTATGCTACCTTGCAACTGGACACCTAAATGTAGGTGTCTAAACTAGTGCAGCTTGTCCACATTGGGAATTGTCTTACTTTCACTATAAAGGAGAGAACAAAACAGCTGTTTTAAAATTAAAGACATTACCTTTAATGTCCCTATTGTGTATGGTGTTTGTGTTACTTTCATGCAGTCATTGGCTAGCAAGTCCCTATGAACTGAAAACAGAGCTCACACTAGGGGAAATTATCCTTAAGACGAAAATTATAGTAGAATGAAAAATAAAACATAAGCAAAACTGTTATTAAAACTCCCTCTTTTGCAGAAGAAAACTTCCTTGTAATGCAATCTAAATTGAGATACTGTTAATTACAGACCCAAGATTACAAGAAGCAACAAATATAGAGATCTTCTCAATTACTTTACATTAAACTTCTCAATCACATTGCCTAGAACTCCCTATTTGTATCTCATGGCATTTGTGCTTAACAGCATCTTGTACTTGTTGGATTAAAAACCAAAAATATTTCTTTCTTTTTTTTATTTTAAATTATCAAAATATCAAATTTATCAATTCAAATTTTGAATTTCTTGTGCAATTTGGAGTAGATAGAAATGTGAATCTTTTATTCATTATGCACCACTTTATATGCACCACAACATCTAAAGTACAGTAAGTACCTGCAGCTGTGTTGTAGCAGATGGCTATAGTCAGCAGCTGAATTTTTTTACTGCTAGCAAGTGCAAAGCACTTGATTCAATGGCCCAATAAAAAATTTTTAAAAAAAACAAAACAAAACAAAAACCCTCAGACCATTTTAGAAGATACAGTTTGTTTTTTCTCTTATTTTGCCTTATAATTGCCAAATAGCTTCATTGTATTATTTCCTCATCTTAGTTAAGAATTTTTGGCATTGGTATTTTTCAAGACTCCTGCTTGATAGTTTTTGAGTAAGCATTGTATGTGCCTCCTGCAGACATTCTCTCCTCTAAAGGGAACTTAGGCTGGTATTCTTAAGACTGCTTTTCACAGCTTGAAAAAACTTAGACATTTCAATCTTGTTTGGAAAAGAGCTGGGAACCAGGAAGGTAATAATCATGTTAGATTTTTTCCAAGCACACTATAAACCTAAAAATGATCCCTTTGCTCTGAAACATCAGCAAATCAGTCCAAGCTACCTTACTTAACTTCAACCCCATTTCACGTGGAAGGAAGGTGGGACCCAGAGATTATGAGACGTTGCTCTACAGCCTTCTTAAAAAATAGTCTGTAGTCACCTGTAGGTCAGTAACGAGAATTAAAGAAGATCAAAACTATATTGTCCTCATAAGTGCCTTTTTTCTTTAAATAAAGTTTGATACACAACTGCCTATAAAACTGTGTATGTGTCCATGAACATATGTAACTCATTACAAATCTTTAACTGGACAATAAATAGTACTCCCATTAGAATCTATTGATTTCTAGCTTCATAATGGCCACGGATTTTTATGCTAAATCTGTAGAATCTATCTGCTGAAGTTCCTTTACTGTTCTTGACACAGTTTTAGTTGGCTCTTCACAGAGAAAACTGTTCAAGTCTGTCACTTTAAATTTGTGAAGTCGGTTGATTGGCAGATACATTAGGCAGCCTTAGACTTGCTGTTGCCACCCTTGCAAACAGAACTTTTCCTTTCTCCTTTACACTTGCAACTTCTTCTAATGCTGTCCAAGCTAGAGTAAGTGTCATGAGAAAGGACAATGAAGCAGCTCCCAATTCACCAGCTGTTTTGTTCTAGCCTATAGTGTACAGGAGTAAGGGGTCAGATGAACACAGAATTGAAAGTGGAAGAAAACAATGAAATAGAGGAAGCCATAAGATCTGTAAGCCGTACTAAATAAAATAGCAGGTGAAGTTCTTGCTTCCATACTGGCTCTTCCATATAGACTATTAATTGAACAATATCTTGATAGCTGGAACTTGAGGTATCTTAATTCTGTCTCTCCAATTTCAACAACATCTTTTATAATAACCTTCAAATTTTTTTGTGAATTCAATTAGTCGTCCCCCTCCCACCCAGCAGATGAACTAACCTAATATAGGGAGAAATCAAAATCCGGACTCCATTATAAAAGCTGCCATAATAAATTTGGGAAAAGTTACTTTAAAAAACAGTTGTCTTACTATTACTTGGGAAAATTTGGTCCTTCTTGAGTGGGCTTTTTGAGAAAATGACCTCCAGAGGTCCTTTCCAAGTAAATAAACCTATGAATCTGTGATTCTAAAGCCTGTTTTATCTTTCAGGGAGTTTGTGGCTTAATTGAACACATATCACAAGAGCCCATCCTGGAAAGAAAGTAAGGATCAGAGCAAGACGAGACAAATTGCATCATGCAATGGTCCTCACATGCAAATTAGGGAGAATGATTACAAGGAAACTGAGTTATAAGACTAATTTGTTCAACTGGAAAATTATGTCAATAACTGTTCCCTGCTTAATTCAGGGCTTATGCACAGTTGAAGGCTGGGCAGATTTGAGTGCAAAGTCTTGTGACAGGACTACTGGGTGCTGTCAGGCTTGCTACTTCACTGACAAGTCCACTGAAACTCGACTACTACTTCCAAGTATGTAAGCACCCTGGCAGACACCACTGCATTGGCTGTCCTTAGTACAGGCTTTTAGTACCTTCTTTAATGTTGTGTGTGCTAGAAACCAGGCATGTCAAAGGGTGATTATTTTCCCTTCTCTTCATACCATTCTTCTGTCTTCTTTAATCAAAAGTGGACAGTTCAAAAATTCTTCAAACCCAGAAAGTAATACCTAAGTTTAAGTTTTAATCTGCCCTTGGAATTTCAAAACATGATAAATGAAACAGAAATTTTTTTTCCTTTAAAGTAGCTATCATTGTTACACTGTTCTAATGCACAGGACATAGTTTATTATCTTGCACAACAATGCTAAACCTCATTGATCTGCTTGCACTGTATCTTCCCATCACTGTCTAGTTAAGAGTAAACCAAATAATTTCATTTAGTAGGAACAGACTGTTACTTGAACATGCTTCTCTGAAATTGTTACGGGTGCTTGAGTGATAATGATTGGATGACCTACCTACACTCTAATAATGAACAGACTATAGAAAGTAATACAGCATATTAAATTGAGGATATAAATCTCTTTCTATTACTACTGTCTTCTTCAACACTAATGGAAAGTTCAGCTTTTTATGGCAGCTTAAATAAGAACTGGAAAATGATGAAGCAGGCAGGATTAATTGAATGCCCAGGAGATATGGCTGTTGCTGGTCTGCCTCCTCTCCGTTGGTCTCCTGGACTCACCTTACAGTACATCTGTGCATTCACCCCTTATTTAAATTGCATATTTGTGGCAGATTGGGATTAAGTTTTTTGAGCCTTTTTTATGAGATTAATTTTCTACGAACTTCAGGGGCCAGTCTTTTGTTGACATTACATGTTTGCATATAAAACTCAGAATTTCCATTTAAAATACTTTCTCACTCTGTAACTATGACAAATCAGCAGTGTCACACCAAAAGCTTTGTTTCTTAAAAAAAAAAAAAAGGTTGTGGTTGTTCTGTGTCCAATACAAAACTGTATCTCAATCTTTTCCCTTAACCTCAGATGCATAAACTCTCATCAAAACTTAATGTTCTTGCATTTACACTCAATAATATCCCATCTGATGTGCATATAAATTAACTCTGAGGAAAAAAACATCAATTTCTGAAGTTTTGGAAGAAACAACTATAGTCAATGCTGTCAGTTTACTATTTTATAGACGTCTTTCTGACATTTTTTCTTTTTTTTCTCTGGGTTAATTTGACTTTGGTAATAAGAAATAAAGGGTTTTGTTGCCTTATTATACTCTTTTGTTGTAGTATATTGACTTAAGGTTTAACACCAACAGTCAAGGTAGAAGTTAATTACTATTCAGTACCTTTAATTGCAAGCTACAGTTCAAATACTTCAGGACAAGGTAAAGCAAATAACACTTGTCACCAGTAATTACAGCCAGTTTTCACCACCCTGCCTTAAAGGCACTGAGCTGCTGCTTTCTTAAGAGGTCACAAAAGATAAATGACTGAAAAGAGAAATGACGGAAAAGATCACACTTCTCAAACATCCAAAAATACTTCACTTTGATAAATCTTTTCTTTATCTGCAATTATACTTGTGTTCACCATTAAAATTAAGACCAAAAAATGCCTTTTTATTCTTCTGTTGCTGTGCATTCCAGGAAGTCTCCAAATAATTTACTTTTGCTTACTGTATAATACTCACATACCTCACCAAGGTCTGAATTTAGGAATAAGTTGGTCGTTGTGCGTTTTTGTTTTTAATAAATTCCCTTTTTTCTTTCTAACAAACCTAGTCATCAAAGTACACTCTTGTAAGAAAAATACACAAGAGAAAAATAAACAGAAAGCTGTATGAAATGAAACGGTCTAAGAGAGACTGGCATAGTTTCTAAAATTCACAGATATCTCTTTTTCTCCTATGCAGCATATGTGGAAAACATAAGCAAGTAAATGGAAGAAGAAAATTTACATCAAGCTGTTTCTTAATTGAGCTCTAATGGATCCCCTTTGAGACTCATCATAACAGAAAAATTCATATGTAGTGTGATTTGCATCTGTGCATTGAACTGGCTCACAGGTGTTTACCTTCGCTGTCTAGCAAAAACAGACAGTTTTTAGGACTGACTTGCAATCTAAATCTTCCTCTCATCTCTTCTAAGCAACATAGCCCAAAGCCTCAGAAATAAGTTTTCTGATAACTCTCTGTGAAACACTATTTCCCTTTAATATCTGTACCTAAGAAGTACAGTTTTTAACCTTTCCTCACAAAGTCTCTGTGATGTATAGGTGAGTTGGATACTTAAGAGTAGAAGACACAAAACCAAAAATATCTCTGCTAAACAGTCCCTACCATCACCACCAGCTTTAGCTGCTTACTAGTGATTACAAATTGTCACTGACCGAACTGAGGTGAGTGTGCGGTTTCAAGGTTGGTGTCCAGTGAAATAGAAAACATTGTAAATTCACATTTGCAATGTATTTGTCATTTTGTTGCATGTGCAGGTGTGTGTTTATTCCTCATACAGTAATGTAAATGGTTCTGTGAAATAGACTGATCTGAAAAATGTTCATCCTGTTGAGAGATGAAATACTGCAAAAGGGATAGGTAAAACTGATATTGTCATTGAAACCACTCTATGCCTATGGAGAAGACTTTTGGGGGCTGAATTTCTCTCACCTAATGACCACAAACTACATGAACTGCCTGGAATTAATTGGCACATTCCTATGAGGTTCTTAGTTGACTTTGCTCAGATCATTCAGGTACAGTGTGGTCTGCTAGGACAAGCTCTAAACTTCTGCTGTACATAAGAGAAAACCCACCCAGCTTTTGGACTGGTCAGTGCTCATTCTCCTGGATCATTTCTTTCCCCTGAATTTTCACTGGCCCCTACTGCTCAGCACTACTGAGAGAGGAATTAGTTGCAAGCCAGTTTAAGGGGAGTAGCCGGACGTATTGGCAGCTTCAGAACCAACATGTCCTCTTATATGAGGTCTTTTGATTGCATCTCTTCAAGCTTCATCATCTAACTTACTTAAGAGATGATTTAGGTACCTGAGGTGTTCAAATCTACAATTAATACTTTGTTTGGAAGGAACAAATTTCAGTCAATTAAATAATCCCTATAAAAATCTTTTCAATGCAAGCATAAATTGAATGTTCAGAAGAATTGCTGTACTTAAATTAATTTCAAAAATGTAGGACTAACAGTGATTTGGAGTTGTGGAGCTCATCAGATTTATATATTTATCTAATCTTAAATATGTCATATCTGTATATTCTTTTGATTTTATCAAAGTTTCCCATTAAAAAAAAAAAGAAAAATTGTGCAGAATTGTCTGGGGACAGGTTGTCAGGGAAGAACACTCATGAAAATGTGGAGAGAAAGAGAATGTCTGTTTACCTAGGCATTTCAATTTTGTTAGAGATACAGAAGATGCTTGTATGTCAAGCAGGAAGTATTCAAGTTAATAAGTTTATTAAAAGAGTTTTCTTCAAATGGACTGTCAAAAGCAAATAATAATGTGTTTTAACTCCAGTGGACAATTAGCAGTCATAGTTTCCTGAGAGGTCTGGAGAGCCCAAGTATTGAATCCCATGAACAGTTGTCATTTAAGTGAAAAGAAAATCACAGAAAAGGAGATGCAAGCCAGAAGTTCTGAATGTAAATTATGTGACTGCAAGAATTTTGAGACCATGTTTTTAACACAAATAAATGAAGGTTCTGAAGATGCTAGCCCCAGATCCTGTCAGTAATCAAAGTAGAATGTATTTCAGATACTAAGAATGTATTATAATGCCTCTGCCAATTCAATCCTTAGATAAAAGCTATCTGAATCATTTTTTCCTTAGTGACTAAAGTATATTAAAAAAGACAACTTTCACCTTCAATAATGTGTACCATGAACATGTTTTTAGAGACCTAAAAGTATCTTGTTTCTCTTTCATCTTCCGGGCTTTTTATATAGAGAAAATCATGCATAAATTGTAAAGACTTGGACATATATCAGATTAAGAGAATGAAGAGATCCTTGAAAAACAACAGGATTTAGGATGGCAAGCTAATCTCAGACATGTCTTAATTTTTACACCCTGTGAGTTTCTGTGCATCACCTTTGCCATGTGAGACTCTTCAGCAGCCACAGCAGGTTAAAAATTGTGTGGTGCTGACAGTGCATCAAATGTGAGCAGAGGAGAGATATCAACAAATGTGAGCTGATGCCTTCATCACCGGATTGGTGACACCAAGTGCTTTTTCAGCAGAGCCCCCAGTGTACATGCAGAGCATGGCAGCAGAAAGTGCTTTTCTGCCATCATAGTCTCACTAATCCTCTCAATGGCATAAACTAAGTATGACAAAGACTCTGTCAGCATAAATGTCTCTGCATGAGCTATTTTTCTGACATAACAGTGTCAGTAAGGACGGAGACTTTTTTCATACCCTCAGCCATGAAAGCTCTACTGATTAAAATTTTGAGTGTAATTTTGACTAAGACTGCAAGACTAAGAAATCAACCTTAAAATGTCTAAGAACCCTTTCTCCATTCCATCTACCTGGAGAAAAAGCTGAGATGGCAGAAGCAGGCTTTGTGAGCCACAGAAGGATAACATCAGGATGAATTTGTTGTGGGGCTGTAAAATTGTGCGAACATGTCACCCTCATGCAAAGATGATGTCAAGGAGTTTGGGGAGAATTAAGTAGTGCTTGGGGACTGTAGTGATCAATCAGGTTATCAAAATGCCACTTTCTGTACATTGATATGCTAGAAAGTTGTTTCTAGGAAATTGTCCGTATGATGTGAGCTCTTTTCCATTTCTTTCTATAGGACACTGCTGGGCCTGTTGCCATTGCTCTAAGTACACTGTCAGCAACAGTGCTCTGTAGTAGAAACTGAACATTATGAATATTAATAAGAAGTTATTATCATGAATGATACCACAAATTGTAATATTTCATGTCTTTCCATTCTTAGTTACCAAAAGCATGTACCTTAATGGGTACATAACAAAATGGGCAAATCATGTGCATTATATAACGTGCATACAGGTACATAGAGACCTAGACACACTGTGTACCTCTGTATTACATATAGTATATGTAAAGATGTATATATATATATATATATATATATATAGTATCTAACTAATGCCTCG
>VZRL01004026.1:678461-693163 GCA_013397895.1 Origma solitaria
TATCTAACTAATGCCTCGAGATGCTAAGATTTAGCTGAATTTTTATACTTATTCAGGGAAGCATAAAATGCAATTTTCCTGGAAAAATCCTGATATTCTACTCCCATCAGTGACAAATTCAGTGCCTTTAGAGATACTCTAAGGTCTGATCCACAGAATTTGTGCATGTCAGTTATTGAAGTGTTTGTTTATCATTAACATTATATTCAGATACACAGTTTTGTACCAATATGTTCAAGAGAGTACAATTTCTTTACGAACAGCTTCTTCTCATATGCTGCATTTAATTTTAAACTTGTGAACTATCCTATTAAGATGTAATTACTGAGAGATACCTCTGCCCAAATTAAGGGGCAAATGAGGCCATATGCTGAAGTCAATTATATGGATTTTATTTAACAGTAAATGTGAGGGAGAGAGATAGAAAGAAATATAAAAGTAGAGGGGGTGGGGTGGGAGATAGAGAGTGAAAGAGAGAGATCCAGCAGAAGATAATCACTGCCTGTGAATCCAACATCATTCTGTTTGTGGGGAACCTGAGTTCATTCAAAACTTTTCATTATTTATACATGTATTTTTGCAAACAAAGGAATTAATGGCCAAATATTCCCATTCTATTGGTTAAATAATTCCCTCACTTCTATTACTAATTAATCCTCATGCTCAATTTATCTCTTCCTGTGAGGTTTTTGAGTCAGTGGGTCTGTGCTCAGTGGTTGTGATCTCCCCCTGGTGAATTACCTTTTACCCAGCCTGAGCTCATTTCAGCACACTTACTGAGTTGGCTTTCTTTGTGGCCCATAAATTCTGCATACTTTATTTCCATTGTCAGTGATACAATCTCCTCTCCCAGATTTGTTAACCTCCCCCTAGGTCTGAGATAACAGTTGGACAATAGTACCACCTTTATCTTTTCTCAAGTTCCCGTCATGGTGGCTTAACCTACAGCCCAAGTTCCAGGCATTGATGGAGGCATATTCAGGTGGGGAAGCTTCAGTGGTTGCAGATGCCATCTGTCCCATAACTTGGGGTGATGTTTGTTTGTCCAGTGATATGCATAGGAGCGGTTGCTCCTTTACACAGTTTGCTAAGTGGGAATTTTTGCCAGGATGCATTACCCAGGATGTGCCAGCCAGATTTTGCCTCAACCAGGCCTGGAGTTAGCACCACCCTGTCACTCCATTCTGTGCTTATCTCATGGCAAAGTCCTTCTGTGGTAACAGTGTTTGAGACAGGCAACTGTGCTCTTTAAGTCTTTACAGATCCCTTGAATAATTCTAGCAAAGTTCAAGCATTTTGCCCTCACTGTTTGAAATTACTGTTCACCTTTAATGGTTCTATTAAAAGGCATTGCTTTATTCATAGCATTCACTCCAATTTTCAATTTTCTGCCAGTTTGCCTTTGATGTCAGGTGCTTTGTATTAAGTATTTGTATTTATTTAACTTGGCATGGCTGTTTTATCTGCAATTCATATACACTTCATTACTTCAATTAGGTGACTGAACTTATGAACTTGAATGTATCACATGGACAGTAAGTAACAGATTTTCAGGCCTGAGTGTTTTTTCTTTGGGTATTTTTTTCTAGACTGCATATTTATTGCCTGAGTAGTTGTTATCTTCATTGTTATTCTCTTGAGAGTCCTCTGACACTACTGCCAAAGGTTCACTCACATGCAGATCTGGCTTCTGATTCCTCTTCACTAAGCACTCCTCGCTTCAGACAGCGTCCAGTTGTATAAAGTCATTTGTACAGTCAGAACATACAACCAGTTATTCTCTCCTTGCTGCCCATCTCTCTGGCTCAATGCCTTTTGTATCACAGGTTACAAAGGAAAAGACATTTTCAAAACTAGGACTGGAAAGTTCTGACTTCAAAATAGTACTGCCTTGGGAGGGGGAAGAAGAGATTGAGACTCCTCCAGGGAAAGGTGTTATTCCAATGGTGGGAACTTAGAATTTTGTGGGTTATTTCAGACACTTACTGTCTGGAGCATGAAGAGTGCAGAGTAGACTAGACTAGACTAGACAAAGATAGAATGGAAATAGAAGAGAATAGAACAGGCTGGGTTGGAAGGAACTTTCAAGATCATCTCGTTCAACCTCCCTGCCATAGGCAGGGACACCTTCCACTAGACCAAGCTGCTCAAAGCCCCATCCAGCCTGGCCTTGAACAGAGCCAGGGATGGAGCATCCACAGCTTTTCCGGGCACCCTGTTCCAGTGCTTCACCATTCTCATACTTAACCTGGGACAAGCCCATGCTATACCAGTCCTTTCTGCTGGGGGTGGAAGGTCCTTCTTCAGCTGGAGGATTTGCAGCATTCTCCAGAAGAAGCTACCTGTTCTCTTCATGGCCTAAAGATGATAGCCTCTGAGGTCTAAATCATCACCTAGTGACAGATTCCTCATGCATGTGTCTAATTGGATAAATTAATCTCACCTTTGTCTGATAGAGTATACAACAGACTGTCATTCAATGAGACACTTAACTGTAGTATTCATCCAGTTAAATTAATATATTGTTGTCAAGAAATTATTGCCTTTCAGGAAAAATGTATGGTCTTGAATAAAATACATAGAAGTCTTGGGTAAAATTTTTGTTTTACTGTAGCAAATATTCAATCTGTGACTTCTTATTTTTTCATGCTGTATTTCTAGATTAAAAAATGGGGAGGTAGTTCTCATCTATACTTAATTAGTATATATTAATAATTAATTAATTTTAGATAATACTGCTTTTATAGCTAATATATTATTATGGAATGCTAATCAACACTAAATTAGCAAAGGCTTTGCACTTACACAGCTCAAATCATTCTTCAGGGATGTATAGGCGCTTTGTTTTTGTTAGGTTTATCAATGATTTTAGCATCAATAAAATCTCAAGTGCACCAAGACTAACACTAAGTTGCCGCGGCCTGCATTTCAGGTCCAGATCTGAAGTTACAGAAAAAGAGAACAAGGGTTGAGTTAGTCCTTTTAGAACCTGGGGACAAAAGGAATAGGGAAGCGTTGTCTTTAGGTCAGCCGCTCCTGGTGTTGGAAGCCTGTGGAAACTCCTGCTACAGCTTTAAAGCACAAAGACGGTGTACCACGCATTATTCATCCTCTGAAACAGAGCTGAACAGAAGTGTCCTCCTGGAGGGCTCCTCACATGAGAATGTGTAATTTGTATTTACACAGCATAGTGCAATGCCAGGCAGAGGCTGTGTTCCAGCTAACTCTGAAACTGGAGGCACCTTTGTGCTGTGTCTATACCTGCCAGGGGTTACCTTAGTGTGCTTCTGTTTCTTCCGGAGTCTGATGTAGCATAAATCTGCATTCAGAGTATGGTACTGCACTGTGCAGTCACATTGCATCATTTAGAGCTGGCTGAGGTGTTAGAAACAGACTGTGATATTACTTCTTGTAAGCTTGCCTTTGACGCCCTGGGAGCTTGGACTGAAATCAATTCATCTGAGATACTTGACACCTCTATTGGCTGCAATGACAATGTTATGCTATACTGTGATAGTATTGCTGAATGCAATTTCTTCCTAGAAAGTTGAAATGTCAGTTCTGTGGATGGACATTGCTCTTGGTTCTCTAATGTGCCACATTAAGGAGAATCTTCAGCATCAAGGACTGTTAGTGTAAGTGTGGTTTCCAGACTGTGCAACAAGAATTTGAAACGAAAAACTCATCTAATAGCTTCCCTATGAACTCAATCAAGAAGATTTTTAATTATACTTTAGTAATTTCTCAAGAATATGTAAATTGAGTCTTTTTCATGTGCCTGTAGCTTTGAGATGACAATTCCATCAGCATGTTTTATATTGCATTTAATAGCCTTATTAAACTCTTATCTATCTGTTCCAACCAGTTACAATGCCGGCCTGGCAAGAGTGTTTTGATTTGTATCTTCTAATCGAAGTTTCCTGGACATGGTGTCCTTGTTACAATCTCTGTACCTGAGATAGTCAGTATTGTCTTGAATTGCAACAGTAAAATTTCACGGGTCACTTACAATAATCTCTCTCTCTCTCATTTCTTATAACAATTACTTAAATAAATATTCCATTTCTAGAGTTATCTGTGGGGTTTTGATTTATTTTTATCCTGACAGAGTATTGTTCTCATTCCACTAGTGCTGGAAACATAGTTCATAACTTTTTGCTCCAGCAACTCGAATTTCTACACATAATCTAAAAATGTGATACTGATGATCATGTAATAGATTTTTGCATGCATAATTTCAGTTAATAAAAAGCTTATCAGCTACTGAAACCTTAATAGAAGTTTCCCAATTGTTTCTTAGAATGCCATGCAGTACCACTTTTAAATTCATATTTTTTGGGAATGTGAATGTCTTTCAATGTGTCTAAACATTGACAACAATTGAGACTACATGAAACATTTGCACGGAGTTGGCAGATGAATATGAAGACAGAGGATGTGTGCAGACCTGTGCCTCTGGAGTGGCAACAACAGGCTGGGCACCATGCCCCCTGATTATAAAAATGGCTCCAGAGATATACCTGAAGCAGTCCCTAGTTGATGTTTTGCCATGCACTTAAAATATTTGAATAACTGTAGTTTCAAAACAAGATTTAAAAGTTTAAATATTTTACAATTTCATACATTGAAAAGCATTGCCATAAAAGAAATTTTATGAGCATTTAAAATTAAACACCTTTTTTTCCCCTACAGATTTCATTCAAATATGCAAGACAATGTGTAGCTGGGTCTTGTGTAAGCCACCTTAGCCACTTCGTGGAAAAACATGCACAGATTATTTCTGCAGAAAAAAAGTACACATCTGAAAAGACACAGAACTCATGGTCCTTTGAAAATTAGGGATAAAAGTAATGTATCAAACAGTAACAATTTAGGTCTGTGCAACTGCACTTGTACAGGGAAAACTGAGAACAAAGTCTTGTGACTGTTAGTTGGAAGGTGATGAGACTCGTTATGGATTAAATTATAATTAAATTCTTTCAGCAATTATAAGAAGCCTTCAGAATAACAACAACAAAAAATTCTTTGCTACAATAAATACAGTATTTGATCTTGATGTCCCAATTCTGCCCTGAATTAAACTCATGGTTCACTTAGCACTTTTGAAATGAACCATTTATACCTGCAATAATGGTCTGTAATTAAACTATTCCATGATCTCTATTATCCGCCTTACAGAAAGGTTCAGGAGAGTAATTAACATTCTTCACAACAGCAAAAAGAGTTATTAATTAACATTAAAATAAACATATGGAAACAATTGTAAATTAATAGGTTTATAAACTAATAGGTTTGTAGCATGAAGACCAGTAAAATTTAGCAGTTCTTTGAGAGTTTACTGTAAAAATACTTCAGTATTTTTGCATTCCTAATAGCAAAGGTAGACCTAATTAGCAAAGGTGGTCCTAATAGCAATTTAGAACCTAATAGACAAAGGTCTTGTCTTAGGTAGACAGAGAAACACTTCTGACTTAAAAATTCAACACAAAGCTGAACATATGATTTGACAGCATTATCTTAGCTGTTTTATTGCTAATACAGATGACCATTTTGAAGGGTTTATATACCTCTCAGTAGTTATGTGGGATTTATAATTTTTTTTAACCAACTTGTAGATACAACTGTAGGTAAAATTAATTTATCAGAGAGCCCAATTCTAACTTGACATACCTAATTTATATTATAAAACTTCATTTTTCTAGGTTTTTACCTAGGGTCCTAGCATTTTTTATCTACAGAGTTTGGGTTTTTTCTGAGTTCTTTGCTTGGCTTTTCTTGAAGATTTCATTGAACAAGGACAGAAGGTAACTACTGGCAACTTACTGTAGTTAAATGTAGTTATGCTTTAATGCTACCGTGAGTTCATTGCCCCTGACAATGGCCGTAGGTATGGCCATGCCAACCTGCTAACACAACTACCCATGTTCACCTCAGACTGCACTGGCTTCTGCAGACTTCACAGTGACTGCAGGACTCATCTGACCATGGGGACAATCGGTGGTCCTGTTCTGCTCTGATGTTTTTGCTCACATACTGCTGGGCCGTGTCCTTCCCAGGAAAAGCCTGCTGCTCTGGCCACCTCTGTTTGGACTTTGGCACCAATGCAGGCAGCAGAGATAGTGACACTCAGAGGAGCCACCACTTCTGCTCTCACCAGTCCTCTTCTGGATGGGGAAATTCTCCTTGCACAGCTGAAGAAGAAGAGCAAGGGCTTAAATACAGCTCCTGGACAAAGAAATGAGGAGTGCCTGATGGACTTCCTGGCAGGTAGCTAATTCACTGTCCAAAACTGAAGACCACCTTCTCTCTCCCTAATGATTTACTAAAGCTACTACTTTTTACTCTTTATTGAAGATCTATGCTTGTTTTCTCAGCTCGGGATAAAACGATCTGTTACTATTGTTGGCATGGTGTTGTCATCCTCTGGCATTCAAAAACCATTCTGAATCACAAGGTAAAAGCAGCTCTGTTTGCTCTCCCTTTGCCTTCAGTCTTCTCAATTTATGTATTTAAGCTTTTCTATCCAAGAATTTTTTAATTTCATGTTTTCTTGTCTCTTTTTATTTAGAAGCTCAACTTCTCAGGTAATGATATAGAAGTGAGAACATAGGAAATGAAAAGAATTGATTTATGAAATCTGGTGAGTCTCAGTAATGGTTTCATGGACTTTGTTGGTATAGCAAGTTTGAAAAAATCCTCTACCCAGAGTTATACAATGCTTCCCCATTTCTCTATGTCATATCATTAATTATATTTTCTATTAAAAAAAACAAACTGAGAAACCTTCATAAATTTTCATTGAAGTACTTGGCTCTCCTATGCACTACCATTCAGCTCGCACAAAGGTTGATACTGTAAATGATTCTGTATTTCTCTGAAATTCAGTTTGAAGCAAAACTAGCTGATCGTGTTGGTACAAAGGAACTTACTCTTGTTTCCAACCTCACCTCGCATATGAGTTAGCAGCAGCTCTGCCAGCTAATGCAAATGTCTTGGAAAAGGGTGTAAAACCGGCAGTTTGTACAACAAAAGTTGTATTGAAAATGTTCTTCTGTAAGCAAGAGAAGAAATTAGATATTAAATAGGATCCATTACATTTTTAAAGCATGCAATGTATCAGTTTTGTCTCCCTGGAGCAGTGTTAAAGGAAAATATAAAATGGTTTTAAAACTTGGACAAATACTCTAGATATAATTACTCGACGTTGTGAACACTATTATTATCCATTATGAACATGTTATCCTGAACAAAGCATTCAGCCTCTTTTTGTTGGTTTGTTTTGGGATTTTTTTTTATAATAAAGGCGTACATTTAACACATAGGTTTCTGTTGTTCTAATTGTGTTTTTTATGAACAAATAAATAGTTAACATTTACTTGATCACAAATAACTAGGAAAATTAATAGGGTCAACAGCATGTCTCCTGCAGCATTCAAAAACTTCTTCCTCCCTTGTATTTTATTTTTAGCAGTAACTTTACTCCAATTCCATGGGATGCTTTGAGCAATCTGGGTTTGAATGTTCAGGGTACACAGGAGACTCAGAGGTCCACATCAAGTCCATGTTGAGTAGGGATGGGACTGAGAACAGAGGAGCTTCCTGTTACAATTCACTGGTGCATCCATTTTCTGTGATGCCCTTGCTGCCTACAGGCTGTTTGTCTGTTGCATAGTCCAGAGTAGTTGAATATCAGGGGTACTTATAAAATGTTGTATTTTGTTTTTCTTTACAGAATTTTACCTTTTTTTTCATTATGTATTTTAAACCTTATTTGTTTTTCTGCAGAAATTATCTAAAAGTAATATCATACTAATGTGGAAGTACAGTTGAGAAAAGATGGGAATATTTATTTCCTTTGATTATCAGTTGAACTCTTTTTTTCCTTAATACAAGTACAGCCAATGATAAGGCTCTAATGAGTACAATCTTATTTAAATATGAACCAGAAATTTTCTGACACTCTGACTTTTAAAAACATAATCTGCATGACCAATATTCCTACTTTCCTTTGATCCCTTTAATTTATTTTTATTAACAGAGAGGTTGCTCTGTTTAGGGATAATTAATCTCTTCTTCTACCTGGATATCTTTAATGATTCACTTCCTTACAAAACAGTCGATGACAGCAGATACAAATGAAAATCATTCATCTCTGTATAATGCATGCTGCCTTTGGACTGTATCCGGGAAGTATCTTACTTAAATATGCTGGTCAAGACAGAAATCTTTCAAAATTACTGAGTTTTGAAGACAATAAAATAAGAAGCAGCTCTCTCATTTCTACAAGTTAACAGCGAAGATGTATCTTTCCAAAATCTTCAAGTCTAAATTCAGATTTAAGCTTTTTATGTCGATATCTTTCCACTTTGCCCTAATTATCCTGATTTCATAAAAACTGGATGGGTAAACAGTTAACATTAGTAGCAACAGAGATGAAAACATGTATAGCAGATGCAATAATGCTCATTGCTGCAAATAATCATCATCTGGATGATTGTATTGAGACCTCTATTTCCTGCATGTTACTTAAGTCCATCAAATAGTCCTGAACTTGAATAGGGTATTTGTGGGGTTTTGGGGCTTGGGTTTTTGTTTGCTTACTTGCTTGTTTTGTTTGTTTGCTTTTTGTTTGGGATTTTTTTTTTTTAGTTTTAAAAATTTTTCACTAATTCCTCTCCTAACTCTGTAGATCAATGTAAGAGATCTGTTTCCAAATATCTTACGTGTTTATCTTATATATACCTGGTTTATATGGCATTTTCAGGGTCCTTTGACAGAAATGATCATGTGTTTCTGACTTCAGACATTGCATCTTTGGGTTTGACTTTGTGTATGGATAAACTCTCATTTCCATGTGCATGCATTCCACATGTTCTATGCTGTCTTCCTGAGAGCAAATGCAGGAGGACATTATATGAGCTTTGGCAGAGTGCAGTGCTAATGCAGTTGGACTGTTTCTGGTGTATGAGGTAGGTCTTTCAAGCTGGGTTGGTGTCCTGGGGTGGCATAATGATATCTTGTATTCCCTATCGTTTTGTATGCACATTTCTGGTCAAGCATACAAAACGATAGGGAATACAAGATATCATTATGCCACCCCAGGACATTTGGGTTTTTTTTTTAATTCACAGATATATATACAACTAAGGTGGCCTTGGGGTTTTGTTCTTATTCCATTTGCAGTAGTCTAACTTGGACTTGCAGCAGCAAATTTATACCTACACTTACTACCTTTCTTTCCTAGCTAGTGTTTTCTTTCTTTCTCCTTCCAAGTGTGCTCCTGACAGCCTTACAGTCGATTTTTCAGTCAGGAAAGGCCACAATCCCTTTCCACAAAATTTTTCTGTGACTCTGAGCATATTTTTGAATGTGAAGGAGTCCCACAACTTCTGTGAATCAATACACTAAGTTCCTCCATGCAACATCACTAATTCCATAAATTCACTGATATCCGAGCACTTCAAACCAAGAACATTTGGTAACATTTACAAAACTCCTTTTTTATACATATAATTAATTTAAATTGACTTATTTAAGGTTATTCTCTATTAAAACCTTACAAGGATATCCAGATCAGTATAAACTTAGCACCGCTTCATGTTGATTTTTAATGACTTAGCAATGAAATCTGCTGGCTGTCACAAATCTGAATAGCCAAGGCTATTCAAAACTAATACCATTATTAGTTGCATTTGTTCTCCAACTCTGTATTTAGGAAGTTAAATACTTCTGTTATGATACTGTTCCCAATTCGCCATCTGTTGAATGATGATAGGTCTTTATACAACACTTACAGAAAAATTAATATTGAAGTCTTCTGTGATGATTAAAAAATTGCTGTTTCTTGAGACATCAGCTATACAGTTTCACAAACATGTCCTTAGAAAGATAAGAGTGAGAAAAGAGCCTAAAACCTTTGAGAAGATTGTAAACAAATCAGACACTGCAATAAAAAATGTAAATCAGGAAATGTTGGTGAAAACAGCTAAAAGACACAGCCTAAAAAACAAAGAAACTGAGTAGGCTTATCCAAAAGACCAGTAACAGAGAAGTAGGAATCAAATTCTTGTAACAGCAAGTTGGATACTTCCGCTTAAATATGTTAGAAAGACAATGAGGCAGGCACGTTCCTAAACCAGCTAAGAGACACTGAGGCACTTCAGGAAGTACTTCAAGGATTATCTGGATTTGTATTTTCTTGCCTTAAAGTTTCTTTTGTAATATTTTCTTTAACATAATCTTATTTTTTATTTTTAATCCTTGTCAGGCACAGAGCAATTTTTCTGAGATCCAACATCATCTGGATAAAAGATGAATGGTGGCTGGGTAAGCAGTGAACTCATATTCCAGTAGAGGACTGAAACACTGCCCAAGAGTCTTTCCCTAATTAATTTATTTGTGTGCTCCCAGGCTTATATGAGAAAGGAGTGTTCTAGAGACCTGGCACATCTGCATCCAGTTACAAAGGCTCATTTTAGGGTGGGACTTCCCAAATGTCTAAGTTGTGGAGGGCTTTTAGTGTTGTTTTGACAGATACAAGAAGTCTCAGAATGACTGTAATGTGTCTGGTTCTATGAACAAGAACAGATTCACAAAACAGAACAGTAAAGTGTCCTTCACTATTTTTTATTCTTTTGTCCTTAAAAGATTGTCCACTATTCTCATAATCTCTACGCAATGCTTCTAAGACAAGTAGGATTCTTACAAGAGAGTTTCTGATAAAATGAAAGGTTTAACAGAAACATCAATTGGAATGAGTGATAAAGGAACATCCATATTTTCAAGAGCTAAATCTTTTGAGATCAAAATTCCTGAAACAAGCTAATTTGTGTTTAAAATATGCATAAAACATAAGCCTGTACTATTTTCAGGACTCCACCTCTGTGTCAGACATAGACTTCCTAACCTGCTGTGATAAAGCAATTACCTCAGGCTTTGAAGTCAACTACAAGAAAATTTTTAAGGATTCCATAGTCTGGTGGAGACATCTGGCTGGAAAACAGAAATTAGTGCAAATTTATTATAGTAACCTAAGAAACATTTGATCCAACAGCCTCAAAAAAAAGCAACTGATACTTTTAAAAGCTGAAAATATATTTTAGAAAATAGAATGTCTGTTGACACATTGGATGTTTAGACCCTAAAAATAAATGAAGTTTTTACTTCTTTTGAATTGTCTAAACTACCTTCTGTTAGGCAATAAAGCTACTGAGAATAACTGTTCAATAAAATGTAAATACTATTTTTTCAATTTGTCTTTTACCTGTCATATTGGGTCTGACTGAGGCAGAGTTAATTTTCCCCATGGCAGCCCTTGTCCTGCTGTGCTTTGGATTGGTGACTGGGAAGGTGTTGTTGGTAAGACACAATGTTTTGGCTATGGTTGAGCAGTGCTTGCCCAGCATCGAGGCTGTATCTCCAATATTACCCTCTCTTCTGGAGGCTGGCAGTGGGCAAGATCTTAGGAAGAGATGCAGCCAGGACATCTGATCCCAATTGGCCAAAGGGATAATCTGTACCACATGGTGTCCGCTCAGCAATAAAAGCTAGGAGAAAAGAAGTTGGGATGCAGTGGGGGTGGCATTTCTTATTATGACAATTGACTTCCAGAACAACTGTTAGGTGCACTGAAGCCCTGCTTCCAGGGAAGTGGCTGGGCATCACCTGCTGTTGGGCAGTAGAGAATAAATCATTTGGGGTGTTTTTTGCTTCCTCACACAGCCTGTTTTTGCTTTAATAATCTGCCTTTATCTTGAACCATGAGGTTTTTCCCATGTTATTTTCTCCTCTGTCCTGTCCATATGGAGAAGGCAGCGATAAAGCATGTTAGTGGTCCAGCCAAGATCAACATACCACAGTCCTTTTTGGCTCACAAACAGGGACACGAGAAATTTGAGATAAGGCGGAGGGAAGGGGTGCAATGTATCTGGGTTTTGTGGCAAGGTTTTGGGAGCGGGGTGGCTACAAGGGTGGCTTTCTGTGAGAAGCTGCGTGAAGCCTCCCCTGTGTTTGACAGAACCAATAACCACCAGCTCCAAAACAAACCCACTGCTGGCCAAGGTCGAACCCATCAGAGATGCTGAGGAGCCATATCTAAGAAGGGGAAAAAACCCTGTCCAATTCAGCCAGAGAGAGGAGTGAGAATGTGTGAGAGTAACAGCCCTGCAGACACCAAGGTTAGAGAAACAGGTGGAGCAGGAGGTGCTCCAGACACCTGAGCTGAGATTCTCCTGCAGCCCATGGTGCAGAACATGCTGCAGCAGCTGTGTCCCTGCAGCCCATGGAGGGCCATGGTGGAGCAGAAACCCATGTCATTATTATACTCTGATTTAATTGACAATAAAATAAATTAACTTCTCCAAGTCATGTCTCCTTTGCCTGTGAGAGTAACTGGTGAGTGATCTCTCCTTGTTCTCATCTCAATCCATGAGCCTTGTGTTATGTTTTCTTTCCCCTTTCCACCTGAGGAGAGGGGAGTGATACTTTGGTGAACAGCTGGCATCCAGGCAGGATCAAGCCACCACGCCTGAAATCTTTCTTCCCTTATATTTAATAAAAACAGACCAAATTTATTAATAACAGCATGAAAATCCTCCCGTTTCAATGATTTTCAGATGCAATAGGTGGGATACGTAATTCTGGACGATCTCTCTGTGACTTGCTCATGAAGTTAAGTCCTCATATACAGTTTAAAATAAATGCATAAATTTCAGGGGTTAAAACTTAGTGAGACAGATTTCACCTTACTGATTAATTTGATTATATTTTATTATATTTACTGATTTATTTTATTATATTTTATGATTTATTATTTTATTATATTCATAAATTTTCCCAATTTTTCTTTTATATTTCTATTAACATTTTCTCATGGGGTCTAAATCAATGTATCTTGATTTCTTTCTTTCAAAGAAAATTGAGAGTCAAATGATGGCATCTGTAAACAATAATTTTCAATTAAATATGTGACTCCCTTAGTTACTAAAAATATATTACAAACTGTGCAAAAGCACCAAAAAAAAAAAAATCAAAACAACCCAAACTCCACATAAACCCAAAACAAAACAAAAAGAAAAGCCTACAATTATTTTCACAATCTGCAGATACACTTGTATGGGAAACAGAAAGGTTTTCTTGTCTTCAGGAGCAGAGAAACCAACCATTTTACCTGGTCAAATGCATGGGAGTGATGAGATTGTAGATGTAATCTGAAATATTTCCTCTTTGCTTTCAGATTTGAAGTCTTCTTCAATCCTTAACATAATCCTAAAATTACACCCTTTTAACATTCACTTTACATGTATTTTTAACTTGACCCATTTTTTTCCCACCATGAATGACTCACAAAATAGATCTTACTATTTTTTCTTTTAAGTTATCTAACCCATTTCCCTTCTAAAGCTTCTACTGACACTCAGTGATTTTGACAGGACTATCCTAGAGCCTTCAAAGAGATTATTTCCTTCGAGTGGTTACCTCTTCAGAAGTAGAATAGCTTAATCTTTACTTTTTAATTTAGTGATTAACTAAATAAGAGAGAAGCTCTTTTAAAGATTTATTCAAAGTCCTGGAATTGGTTCTATTTCCACTGAAAAATTGTTCCAATGAACAATTAATTATTAAATCACACAGCTTTCACAATTTTGATGGAAATTACTTTTTCTTAAGGCAAAAAAATCTAGTAATTTAATTAAACTTAATAATATTCACAAGGTGCTTGTTTAAAATCTATATTTGGTGTGATATGCCAGTTAAGTGATACTGCTATGTTATAAGTGTGCTTTTTTCTTTCAGATTAAAACTATTCAATGGACTTCTCTAGTGGAACTTTAGATCATCTACTTTTCCTTCAAGCTCCATTTACACAGTCTCTGCTGGCACAGAGAGGAGTTGTTATGCAATTAGCTGTTCACTTAGGGAACCTTTGAACTTATCACCTTGCTATCTTAAGAAAAACAACATGATAATAAAAAGGTGTCATTTTTTCATGCTGTTCGTAACTGGTAGTTACAAGAGAGGTGAACAGGCCAACAACTGTGAAAGAATCCTTATTTTCTGAAGTGACTGTGTTGACCTTGAAACATGGTGAATTATTTCTAAAAAGCATTATGGACATTTAAAATAAATGTAAATCACTTCTGAAAAATCTATGCCTTATTATGAAGTGACTAATGTGTTTCGTTGAATTTAAAACTTTTAGCTCTCCATATGTTTAATTTTTAACTATGTATGCTGAGCCAGCTTTCAGTCTAAGTCATTCAGATGCTACTACCAGGCTGAAAAATACAAATAATCTAACACAATTTGACCTTTTAAAAGCACCGTTCATCTTTATATTAAGAAGAGTTATGTATTTTCATCAATTGTAGAGGCAGAATATTATAAACTTCTGACATTTGTAGCAAAACTGTATTTCTCTGATTATTGGGAAGATCAGAATTTTATTTTTTTTAAAGTAGAAAAGCACTTAGGGGCAATTGAATTGACATCTAGTTTGAACTAAAACCATGGGTTTTTGACTCTGCAGTAATTTTCAATGAGAAATTGTATCTAAATACTCTGCATTGACACTGCTGTTTAGCATTGATATTTCCACTTCACCTGACAGCTAAATTCTGTGTACCTGCTTTGACAATATCAATTGTATATTTGCACTTCTGTAAAGTACAGAACCAGCAAAAAAAAAAAAAAAATAATTTTCC
>VZRL01004026.1:693272-741066 GCA_013397895.1 Origma solitaria
AAAAAAGAGAGAAAGCAGATAAAGAACATGGACAAGGAGATGAACCCAAGACAGTTTAGTAATACAAGCTTGCTTACACAGTTAGCTGATCCTACTGTATGAAAATCCTTTTGCCAATGCAAGAAGGAAGGGATTGTGTGGGCTAAGATGGTTGACTGAAATTTTCCAATATGCACTGATTCTTTTTCTCCCTTAAATGATTTTTCCCTTAATTACCCTAAATTTGAATGATTCTCTCCAATAAAAAGTAGACACCTTTTTTTACCTAAAGAATGAATATGAACAGTGATGATATAAGCAACCTGTATTGTCTGACATGGAGGTAATAGCTCACAGAATAAAAGGTGAAGAGAGAAAATCTTGAAGCGTACATAAAGACTGGAATCAGAGGAAGGTTTTTGACAAGCCACTTACATATTTTACCGCGTGTTCACTTTTGTTAAAAGGCAAGTCTTCAGGGAATATCTCAATAGTGCTAACAAAGTCCAGTCCCTTGTATAATTGATTGAGAAAAAGGCAGGATCCTGCTCTGAATCATCCTCTGGAAGAACTTGATAGACTAAATTAGCAGCTGAGAAGCCTTTGTCTCTCTTCATTGACTATTAAAGAAGAAATGAATATCAGTGTCTCTAAGCACAAATTAATCCTAAAGAAGACCTTTCACTTAATTGAATCATGCCTCTGGATGATGTCACATCGCAGGATGGTTCTTCAGTGGCTTCTCAATGCAGGCAGCGCTGTGTGACAGCTGGTTCAAGGGACAGAGCTGCAAACAGAGGGGGTAAAGGGAAAAGGTAGAAAGCTATATCATGGGCAGAAAAGAAAGGAAAAGCCCAGGATATTTCAAAATTAATAGAACAACACGGTGCGTTGGAAACACAAGACTCATTCAGAAGCACAGGAATTTTCTTGCTTCAGATTGTCAAGCCTTTCTGCAATTTTATTCCAGTCATGTAGAGAGAAACAGAACTATGAATATACTTTTTCTAAATAACCAGTATTGTACTGAAAAAAATACAAAACTTCTATTTCCTGAGGATCCAATCAAACATAAATGAATTGCATAGGCTTATGGCAAATATTTTCAAGACAGCTGATAATCTTAAATTTGTGTTCAGCAAGATTTTATGAACTTGAAGCTGCATTGAATGTTTTTCTGCATGTTTAGAAAGATTGAAAAGCTCTGTTTTGGATGTTGTTTTCTTCTGAGACAGTTGGAATAAGATGCATTTCTAGTCAGTGCGATAGATATTTGGGAATGCACTGAACATGCATTCCATTGCATACAGAAAGGTGAAGGCTGCTTTCAGATTGAAAGCACTAAATTCTGCATTTATATGAAAATACAGGAATGAATGTTTGATGTCTATAAGCAGTCTTAATAATCTGTGTCTCTGATACAAAGTTTTTTATATACATTTTTCCCTGATAGTATACCTGTCAAGTCACTCATTAATTACTTTCAGAAAATAAGCATTTCACTAACAGCAAGGTCACTTGCATAGAATTGTTCATATTTGGTTATATCCATGTTCCTGCAGGCAAGTTATAATGTATGACAAATTCACCAGATGACTGTATCCCTGATTCACGAACCAAAATATCTGTCCTGTGGAACTGCATCATTACTGGCAAAAATTGGAAAGTTTTGCTTGCCGAACAGACACCCTAATCAGACAGGTTAAAATAATGCATCCCAACATATCAGGCTATGGCTTCCAGCCACCTGCTGTGGGAAGCAGAAGCAAAATGTCAAGCCTGCAGCGCTCGAGGACTTTGCTTTAAGCTCGTGGCTCTGCATCAGCTAGGACTGCCAGCTGCCCAGGAGTGAGCTTCTTTTTCTGACTGGAAACAGGATTCTGACATCCTGAAATTCTCCTATTGCACATTTTTGCTCAGCTCTACTAGCAAGGTCACTTTGTGCCAACAGAATAAACTCTCACAATATAAATTATATTCTATTTGGAACACATTTATACCTATTTAAACTCTTAATTGCACAGGAGATATATACACTACAAAATGATGACCCTTTTGATATCATCTAATAAAAGACCAAGTAAATCACACTTCAGTCTTAAGATGTATAAAGGATATAATTAATGGTGCTAAAAGTTAATTACAATTATTTCGCTGGTGTGGGACCTCTTATATTATGCAGCTCTTTATGTTCCTCAATGCATCCCTAATTTGCTTATAATAGGATGTTTGCACCTTCACCAATAGGAGAACATTGCAGTAAGCTACAAAATCGCATTTTTAAAATTAAAGTTGTGTCAGGAATACTAGAACACAAATCATTCTGTTCTAACAGTGTTCTTTAAATGGTGGGGGGGGGGGGTCTGGGTGCATTTAGCCCAACAATAAATATATTCCAACACAGAATTTCAAGTGAAAATTTCAGTTATTAGTAATGCTTATATTTATGACAGTATTGTGAACTTTATTAATGTCTCAATTTGACTTGAGTTGATCTGTTAATCTGAGTATGTAACGATGGATAATATTAGGAAGCCTCGCATATCAAAAAATAGTCTTTCTCTAAAGAGATAATGCTCATGAGTAACTAGGATCAATTAATTGAAATGTAGCACAATGACATTTTCACAGTTTATTAATGAACATTGATTTGTTTAGCGGCTTCAAACATCTAATGCCTAGTCAGTTTCTAAGCAATTAAACAGCATTTTAATAAATGAAGGAACTTTTAGACTATGAAAAGGAAAACAATGGACTAAATTCTCTGGATACGTTTGTATGACTGTAACTGGGAAAAAAATAAGACAATAACGTTAGGAATAATGTATATGGAAAGGAGAAATATAATGTGATGTATGATTCTTGGCTGTTTTATCAGCTATATCCCTAAGTCAAAACAAGAGCTGTGAAAATTAACATATTGAAAGCAGCAGTCTGTCCCATTTGTGAATTCCTATGTTAACATTTATATTAGACACGATCATTTTATTTCTAAATATTAAATTTTAACAAATTTTAAAAAGACTATATATCAAAACTCTTTCTGGAATATCTTCACTTTTCACAGCAGCCACAAGGCATACTTTTTAAGAATTTATCAGCAGAAAAGAAAATAAATATAATAAAACCTGAGCGTGTCTCAGTGGAGATGAGTAAAAGTTAAGCTAATACAACAAACATTACATTGAACTAAGTAGAAATTCAAGTCATTGCATGCTGAAAACACTTAAAAAGATGCACAAGAAGCACTTCAGTTTCCATTGAATTACCGTCATATTTCAATCTCTTTGAACTACCCCTGACAAAGGTGGAGACATTGTCCCGAATGTGGGCCTATTAGCTGATGTGCAGCACCAATTCACACACCAAAGAGAGGTATTTCTATTTTTCGTTCTAGCTGGCACAAAGCTGCGTGATAACCAACAAATTACTAACTCACCTATCATCAAAACGTTACATTAGTTATACACTTTAACAAGGGCATCAGCATTTATTGGTTGCAGGGCATATAACTTTTATTAATGAGCACTCACATCCCTATTTGCCAGTGATACTTCTCACTTCTCATGCTAATTAGTCCTCATGCAGAGTTTTTCCCTCCATTTGAGTCTGGGTCCATTTTGAGTTGGTGATCAGTAAGTCGGTGGTCACGAGCTCACCCTTCCAGGCTTACCTTTCCCCTGTTACTGATCAGTTCGGCTCCACACTGCACCACACACTCCTAGTGGCTCTCATCCACACAGCCCACTCATTTTGGGATTACCTTCACTTTTCCTTAAAACAAAAGATTAACCGAGCATGCAGCATTCACAGTGCAATTGTTTATTCATAACTTCCCAGCTATAGCTACTGATTAACAAATTTAAAAACTCCTGCAAAGTTTGATTCAAATCTTGAGGGGCTTGATATCAGAAATACTCCCTTTGTTATTGCTTTTGGATATCAATTCTCATACAACTGAAGTCAAAACAATCAGGACTTCTGCTGACCTGAAGATGAACCATTGGCAAGCAACCATTGCCATGCACATCAAACAATAGGGTTCTTACAAGGGAAGACAATAAAATGGCACATATCTCTCTGTTCTCATCTCTGAGCTATGACTCAACCCATCCTAATATAAATGTCAAAACCAGATTAATTCTTACTAAAACTGTCCAGCTTGAACTTAGACATCCAAAATGAAGAAATACATATCTCATCCTGTGTGAGTTTGAAACACGTTCTGTGTAGGCTGTTCCTGTTGCTGAGTATCTACCAACAAGGAAGATCTCTTCAGTAGTGAAACATTTTGTCCTTGTGGGTAGGCTATGTCTCACTTAAGTTTAGACAACTACAATTGAAGTCGTTTGCAATGCTTACTTAAGAGTTAATAGAGATAAATAGGCATCTTGAATCAGACGCATTGCCTATGAAGACAGTCTGGACAAATAATCAAATGTAGACAAACTAATTCACTTATTTGTGTTTGAAATACATTTCTAATTTGTATTTGAAATACATTTCAGATACAATGTTTGCAGTGACAAACAAAGGCATCTCTCTTTTCTGTTTCCCTCTCCTCACAAATTCTTATTCCTCACTATATTATGGAGATACTTTGCAGTCCTATTAAGAGTGATAAAATACTAGTTTAAGTAGATAATCAATGTCTGCTAAAACATATTACCTTATTAAAGAGAAATTTAATTTTAGCCATCTCTAAAAACTGGGACATAGTATAGAATAAAAAAAATTTAAAAAAAAAAAAGTAGAGGCAATTTATGTCTCAACATAGGCAGAGCAAGACTGTGTTTTATGAATCTCTTGCTTAACTTTAAGTGACCTCTTCACTCTGCAATTAAATTATCCAGGAAGAAAGAATACTTAATTCATTATAAGAGGAAATTATTTTTTTACTATGCTAATGACAAGGCTTGTACTGAGAAATAATCAGTTACTTCAGTTGACTGCTTAAATTCCAAGAATTTTCTTTCTCTCTGGATAATGGATGTTCCATTTTTCTTTTTTTCTTTTCTTTATAATGTCTTCAGACATCATCTGATATATTTCTTTAATGATGCCAAATTCATACGACATTTTGCTCCCTTTGACATACAGGTGGTTCCTAAAGAAAACTTTTTAATAAACCCTATTTTGTGCTTCAAAAGCAAATACCAAATGATGGGTAAGAATTGGCATACCATGAAACTGGACAAACACTGTTATTCTCTTTGCTCATAATCCTTGTGTGCATTAATAACACCTTGATAAGGTAAGGGCTGACTGTACAGGCTAACATGAAAGGTAGAGCAGCCCAGAGAGTATCTTCCTTGATTCTAATGGTCCAAAGGAAAGGACTGGATCACAGAGGATGCACCAGAAAGTCGTTTACATTGAAAGAGACCTCCAAGATAGAGTCCAGCTGGCAACATAACACCGCCAAGTTTTCCCTGAAACCATGTCCCCAACTGCCACATCTCCACATCTGATACTTCCAGGGGTAGTGACTTCCCTGGGCAGCTTGTTCCAATGCCTGACAAACCATTCACAGAAGAAAATTTCCCTAATATCTAATCTAAACCTCTCCTGGTGCAACTTGGGGCTGTTTCCTGTCATCCTGTCACTTGAGACTTGGGAGAAGAGGCTGATTCCCATATCATTATAGCTTCCTTTCAGGTTGTTGTAAAGAGTGATAAGATCTCCCTGAGCCTCTTTTCTTCAGGGAATTTTTGGAATTGATCATGACTCTGCATTCAGTACCTCAAATTTTTCATTTCCCCCAATTCAGATCTCCTGTATACCTCACAGCCTTGTAACTTCTACATCTGCCAATAGATGTGTCAGCAAATGAAGAAACAAAAATCAGGAAAGGAATCTGCATTGTTCCACGCATACACCACCTGAGATTCTCATGTCTATAAGGCTTTCCAAAGAGAGAGTGTTCAGGGGGAGTGGGAGAAGGGAACACATCTCACAGGGCAGGATGACAGAGTCGCTAAACAGCTGACTTCCATAGGCTACCTGCAGAATGATACTGCTTAGAATTTAGAAATAAGAAGGTTGTTTTTCTTAAGACAAGGGATAGAATACATGACCAAAAATTTTAGTCCACAACTTCCCCACATATTTTGGCATAGATTGCTGTAGTCTCTGACACTTTTAAATTAACTAAGGCAGTGTTAAAAAAAAAATCCATCCTTTGTCTCTGATCTTCATATAACCAATGTCATTCCAGAGCATGGGTAGAAATTTTAAAGGCTGAAAGATAGAACAGATGAAATTTTTTGTGCCTGTCTGCTGCTCCTACTACTTATTTCTATAGGGAGATGTATCCTACCCGTGCCTCTATCTGCAGAACTACCACCTTTACACTGATTTCCATGACAGAGGGCTGTGATAACTGGGAGATCCATTTTCCTTCAATCACATGTACAGATGGGACAGAAACTTCTCTTTTGTAGGCTTAATGCTTGGAATAATAATATGTTGTTTGAATCAAACCAGTTTCACAGAATAATATGGCTATACAGGCGCTAGAGTACTGATATCTCCTTCTTCTCCTCTCTCACCCCCAATGTCTCCCTAATTTATCCCTTTATTTTTATATACTTTAGTTATGTTGTTAAGAAGAAGCAAACTGTGTCTGCTTTTATTAGGCAGAGGATGGGAGAGGAGAAAAAGACTATTTCTACAACAAACACGCACACAGGATGATTTTTCATAAAGTTATCAAAAGGAAATATTTGAACAGATTTTGGTATCATTTATGAGTAAAAGCATGTTGAGCAATAGACAACTGTGTTCTGTTGTCCAACAAGTGAATAAAATAGAGGCAGATGGCAATACATTAGCTCTAACGTGTTTGTTCCGAGGCGCCCAGCGCCAGCTGCGCTCACCAGAACTTCCCAATATTAACTTCCTTCTCCTTCATTGCCACATGCCACCTAGTGACTTAACACTGAATCACAGCTTTAAAGCCATTCACACTGAGAATTGCAGCGTGCCACGAGGGCACATGTTTGTTTCTGAATGCTTAAGGGTGTAAAACTGGCCATGGAAACAGCTAAGTGCAGAGCATGAAGCACAGCTTTACTTTGAGAGCAATTTCTCTCCCAGATATCCAAGGACAAAGAAGGAAAATAAAAAAATCCGATGTACCTGAATGATACAAATTTTTGTCAACCAATATTTGTGCCCATGGAGCACTAAAACAGAGATCAGGTCATTCAGACATTAAAATAACAGCAGAGGGGGAAAAAAACCCCAAAAACCAGCATGTCTGCTAAAAGAACAGGGAATAAATTCAGTCAATGTCTAAAAATAACAAACATTCCCTTCTTCTGGCATAGACTTCCTAAACATTCTACTTAACTTGCCTATTTATCTCCATCTATTTTAAACTTTTAAAAAGTCATGTTTTTATTCATATGAGTTATTGTTGTTTTTTTTAAAATTTTTACATTCTCAGAGAACACAAAAAGTGGTGAAGAGCACCTCTTCCTGATTGCAATCTTAGGCCATGCTACAGAGAGGTTTTGATTTTTGAATGTAGCATTGTATTTCTTAGATAGAAAAGTAAGAGTAAGTTTTTTGTTGGATAAAATTTGACATGTTTAAAAAATTATTTTAACTGCTCTGCCAGTGACAGCAGCCCTAGAAACTCCCTAAATTTTAATTGCTTTAAAACTAAAACTTTTGTGCTTGACCAGGTAGTTCTAAGAAGAAGAGATGTGATCTCTGGATTCTTCCTGCTTAGGAAACAAAAACCCAAACAAAACAGAACTATAGGGTACTCATGATGCTTATCAAAATACTGTATCTGCTTTTTCTCAAGTGTATTTTGATTGAACACTGTCTGAGAGGTTCTTCATTACACAGGCAGTCCAGACATTAGAGATTCAGCATGACTTTATGTAATGCAGATCAGAAAGCATTTGATGGCAACTTAATATTTGAAATGCAATGAATAATTCACCATGTGGATCCAGAGCACCATTTTCTAACTTGCTACGTTAATAAAATTAAACTGCAAAGAATTATCATCTCAAGACAAAACAGGATACCAGACCAAATCAAAATGACATTTATCATACAAAACTGTTAAAAGATCTTGTAAATGAATACTGCAATATATTCTCCTTTGAGGGCATGTTGCTGTGTGTGTGACTGGTAACATAATAATTATGCCATGTTTGCCTCTAGTATTCTTTTCATCTGATAGCTCCTGGCCTGTTACCCTAGAAGAAATATCCCTAATCTGCATTCAGGAAGCTGAAGTCAAAAGAAACAAAGAATCTCTTAATTTTATTTCCTTCTTGCCTAATTCACCTGCAATTGTACAATATTTAAATCAGCCTGTATTACAAGAAGATTTATAAATTCAAATCTGAAATATTTTTCCTGCTCTGTGCACTTTTTTAAAGGTCCATACCTTCATGACTCCACAGCTTTAAGGTATTTCATTGCCAAGCAGTTGAATGCTTACAGATATCCCAGGCTGCACTCTGTGAGCATCAGTATCCATAATTCTATGTCCTGTCAAGATCAAGTGTAATTGCATTTGAGAATTTGATCACTTGGTCTTATTTACACTGGATAGGACCAAACAAAACTCCTTTCATTACAGTATTTAAGCTTAAGTCTTCCTCATCTATGAAGTCTAAGATTTACAAACGTACCTAATAGGCAGTTCTGAGAGTAAATAAAATGTTCTCGAATATCTAAACAGAAAGCAAGTTCTTAATGATGAAAACAAACCTGGACTGGTGCCACAGACCTAGGCTGTTACTTTATCAGTGTTGACAAAAGAAAGAGTGGTGGAAAGGCAGTTTTGTGAAGCTTAGGCACTGATAGCAAACAGTCAAAATGCTCGTTTAAGTCAGAGCTAAATATTCTCCCACAACTCTTGGTTCTCCTTCAGCCTGTCATGGGTATCAGCCTTGATAAATGGGAGGATAGGAGTGATTCATCCTTCCTAATGCTGTGCTCTACAGCTGACCTCAGCGTCTCCTGAGAGTTCCCAGAGTCTGCTGAATTTACTGATATAACCTATGGTTCATAACTAAAATTTTGAAATAATTTTTTACTGCAATCTAAATATATTATACAGACGTATGCCAGTGAAGTGATATCACAGAGGGTAATGAGGGCAACATACAATGCGTTGTGAAGGGAATCTGCCTTTGAAAGGCTATTTGTTCATTTGGTGATTAAAAACCATCTGTTTTACAGGAGAAGGCAGCAGCACACAGTGTAATACACCACAGGCTGTCAGTTCTGTATTTACTAGACAAGGACAATGCCAGTCTAATCTTAATGATAAGCTATTCTGGTTGAAGCTAGACAGAGCAGCTTCCTCCAGCTTCTTTGCAGGTGTGGCAGTTTGGAGACAAACTCTCAGGGTTTGACAAAGTAACAGAGTTGTAAAGATTGTCATCCAGAAACCTCACAGAGAAAAAGGAGAAAGAGAAGAAGGAGGAAGAGAGAGGCTTTGTGCTTTCATTACCTACTCTGGCAGGACAATAGGATCTTGAGGTCCTTGAAGTCTCTTTACCTAAACATTGGAGAGTTTTGCCAAATGGTAAACAAACAGTGGCAACTGTGGCTTGGGATCTGTTATTTTTTGGTTCATGGCGGCATCAGTTTGGTGCACTGAATCTGCTGAGCATCTGCAGTGCATTGTGCCTCACTTGAGCCCTCAGCAGGATGAAAGGTAATAATCCCTGTGGCAGTGTGAAAGTGCATGTCAAAGCTATCAAGGAATCACTATATTTGCCTAAAAGGCAAAGTTCAGACCTTTTTAAAAATAGGTAGTTGGTTAATAGCATGATTCAGGCCATGTATTTTTTCCTGAATCCTAAAGAACTACATGTTGTCTACACCAGAAAGCACAAGAGGCTAGGGAGCAAACTCAAGAACTTGCTCCTGACTGAGCAGGAATTATCCTGATTGATAATTGAAACACCCCACTAGCTCACTATTCAGCTGTACCAGCTAGCTTTTCTCCAAGGTTAAACCTGAGCTGGAGGAGGGACATAGTCCATTTCCAAAAACATAAGAACAAGCCTATACTGGGATTGCTTTCCTCCTCTTCACATCCTCCAATGCAATCCAAGGACATCTTGCAGTCTCAAACATACCTGAAAGCCCTTATCCCTTCCCCAAGGCATGCAAGCAACACCTGTAGTTTTCTCATTAAGCCACCAGTCTGGTGAGCCCTGCATCACAGCCCTGCATTCATACAGACACTCCTGGTGGATACAGAAGTGTGGCCAGCGCAGTCTGTAGGTGTAGACTGTACGTAAACTCTGGGGGACCATATTCATAGGGCAGTCCAGTCTTCCCTTTCATAACACTACCCATGTCCAGAACATTTTAAACGAATTAATCATGCCATTTAAGGAAAATGCTCTTGCTTGAGCTATGTTGCAGTGCAGTGATAGAAGCTGAGGAGCCTAAATTGCTTCTCAGTCTCTGGCACTTAGGCAGAGCACAAAGGAAGTTCACGTGGAGTCTAACATAGCCAGGCAGCACAAAATACACAAGTGACACTGAGTAAGCAGCATCAGAGCAGTGTGAAAAAGGCACACCTAGGACACCACTAGTGACCTGTTACATAAAACCTGTATGTGAAATTTTAGCAGGCCGTGTGCTAAAGAAAGTATAAATCGAAAATGTGAGTCATGTACAATCTAAAGAGTATTAAATTAACTACCTCTAGGCTGACTCGTTATTAATAGTCAGTGTTATATCACTACTATGTATCTATCATTGTACATATATATTAGTAATCTAACACTGAACAAAAGAATATAAATCAGTTGAGAACTTTAAATGAAATCAACATAACTCAACCATGAGTATGAGTGGTGGGGTTTTTTTTGCTGTTGTTTTTTGTTTTTTTTTAATGCAGCAGTTTAATGCAGTTCAGGCAGAGAAAATTGAACAGTAAAACATAGCAGGGAAATAGTGCATTAATTATGCATTTACAACCTATGATGTTTACTGTATCAAAACAGCAGATTTCAAAGCACAGTAAAGGGCTTGTATAAATGAACAAGATGTGATGCAACAGTTTCACCCATCTCACCTGATTTGTGGTAGCTGCCTGCATACAGCCTCTTAGCTTATGGTAAAGTAACTCGAGCTAGCTTAGCTTTGCTTCATTAACTTTGTACACAGTGGGAACTTTTTCGTGTGTTTGAACTTTCCCTGGACACCCAACTTTCAGATTAATGCACAGTACTGAAACATCACAGCCAGACAGTTACAAAAGTCTATCCAGATTTGAAAACATGAACATTATTTTCACATATACTGATGGAAAGAAGAGAGCAGGTTTAAATTGTTAGGAAGATGTCAATTAAAAATTCTTAATTTAGAGAGTTGTGAGGCATTGAAACAGGCTGCCCAGAGAAGTTGTGGATGCCCCATCCCTGCAAACATTCAAGACCAGTTTGGATGGGGCTTTGAGTGACCTAGTAAATGGCATCGCTGCCCAGGAGGGGGATTGGAAATAGATGATCTTTCAGGCTACTTCCAACCCAAACTATTCTATGTTTCTATGACCTACTGAGAACCCTTTCCTTCTGTTCCCTCCATAGTCTTTCACCAAAGATTATTATAGACAACAACAATAATAAAACAAACAAACAAACAAAAAAACAAATAATCAACCAAACAAACAACAAAAAAACAAAACAAAACAAAACAAACACAGTTAAACAAAATAAATCCATACATATAAAAAATTCTTAACCATAGGAGAGGGGGAAAAACTCCACTGTTTTCAAATGAATGCAATAATTTAGTTTATTTTTATTAAATACTTTATAAATATTCCTTTTTTAAATTCTCTCAAAATAACAGTTATTTCCTTCTCAGTTTATCCCATTTTTCACAGATGACTTACCTATTCTTCCAAGTTCTACTCATTTACCTGTTTATTGAAGAACTAGAAACTGTCTCTTCCAAGTCCCATTAAAGCTCTCCATTCACAGTGCTCTGTGTGCTTTGAAGTGCAACCAGTTTTGAAAGGGTTGAAAGAAAAGATGTCCTTGGTGAGGGAAAATATTCCACTTTGAAGTATGAGATGAATGTGCATACAGGCCTTTATTTTATGAATATGGGTGGGAGATGTAAGTCAAGGGATATTATTCTCACCTGACTATGGACATCCAAATTTTATTTAAATCTGTCATCCTCATCAATTTTAATTGATGGAAGAGAGAAAGAGACCTGCAAAGAACAATGTAGCTCACCATAACATAGATATGTAAGACAAGCCAGATTAATCTGAAGGTGACTGTTTCTTTCCATCATCACCAAAAAAGAATTTAGGATGACTACTTCCAACTTTGACACCGAATTTTCAGACATCTAAACAGTGAAAGATGCAAACATTGCTTTTAGAATTGTTCAGTCTTACTGAACTGATTAATTTCATGTTGCTGAGGGTAATATGCAGCAGAATAAGAACCACTCCCTTCTACAATGCATATAATCTCAGTACTTTTAATAGCCCATTATTTTTTGAATTTTTTAATAATTTATTTAGACAAGTCAGCCAGCTACCTTTGATACTTATCTCTATAGCTTCTCTTTCTTGTCCCATGAATGCAGTCTCCTTTTTTTTTTCTATTGGACTATTGCATCTGAAAGTTTCCAATATATGGCACCTTCCTCTTAGCATCCCTCAATTAAAATGCAAACCATCCTCAGATCATCTTTTAAAAGGGCATTCTCTCTGCAATAATCTTATACTGGCATCTATTAACTACACAGAGAAGTTTTGAATTTTCCCAGCAAAGCTAAACTATTAAAAGATGTGATGTAGAACTAAGCTAACTATGTTTAAAATATGCATTATTTTAACTACTACCTGTTATGATATCAAAAATATTTTTAGAAGATAGCAATGCTTTAGTGTTACCTCTGCAGAACATTTCGGTAGCTGTTCCTTTAAGTAAAATGGACAGCGACCAAATGAAAATATTTATGTCTAAGCAGGACCTCACAAAAATATATTATATATGACTAAGAAAGGAAAAATGAGCAGGGCTTGGAAGAATAACAGCAACAAGAGATATCACTATCAGAAACAAAATTAAATGTAGACAGGAACATCAAACAAGAATGTTGTATTATAAATAACCATGTCCCTAACTGAAACCATAAATCAGACTTTACTTATCTTTAATCTCTCTCTTGAGCATTGCAGATGTAGCTTCAGCTGCCTTACTACAGCCCTGACTGGCATTTGATCCCTGGGACAGTCCAGTCAGCCTTGGAGCAATGCATTCCACCTCACATTAATCCACGCCC
Source organism: Origma solitaria (assembly GCA_013397895.1). NCBI lineage: Eukaryota > Metazoa > Chordata > Aves > Passeriformes > Acanthizidae > Origma > Origma solitaria. Next base: position 706,557 of record VZRL01004026.1, read on the forward strand.
TGGACCAGATTTAGGCTTCATTTCTACTCTAAGCCATATCTCTTCCCGGGCTGCTTTCAAATGACTTTCCTGGTTCACCTCAAGGAAAATTTTGAGACTGTGCATTCTGCACGGTTCCTCGGCAATTGTTATGCAGCCAGCGCAGTCCACCCTGGCACCGGCCCATTAAGGCTCCAGTCGTGCCTCCAAGGTCTGCCCCTGCCTGCATTTCATCTTCAGCTCCCACTTCAGCCCAACTGCTTCTGCCAGTTCCATGAGCCTTGAAGGTCACTTGGTCAATAAAAAGATCAAAAGTGAATAATGGAGCCTAAATGTACAAAAAGGCAGCGGAAGAAAGCAATACAATTGTATGACAGGAAATAACTGACACAACTTTTGCCAGAGAAGTGGATATAATGTCAGTTATAGCTAATAAATAGATGGCTGCCTTCATTGCTTACAGATTTCTTATGTATAATGTCTCAAAATTGATGCCTTTCTTATCCATCTGCAGAAGAAAACAAGTAAACAACTTGATTGCATTTTTTTTTTCATCTCTCACTTTCACTAACAATCTTTTCTTGCCTTTAAAATAGCAATATTGGCCAAAAATATTCATTCTAAGTGCTCTTGCAAATCATGTTGCCTGCTTCTCTGAATCCCTTATCTGACTGCTCATTCTTAGCTCAAAAACAAGCTATTTGTCTTTAAGAGGACTATATATTTACATTGAACTTTATTTTCTGCTGTCTTGAATACCTACCCATCAATACACTCAGGCAACACCCACTAAACTGTTCAAAATATCTCTGTTTGTTTCTTAACATTGTTAGGAATGTTTGTTTCAAATTGCATATAACCATTAATTATTGTTGAAATACAACTAATTAAGAAATGAATTATAGACATAAAGGAAAGGTGGTATACAATAGAGCTGAAGAAAAGTCAAACCCAGAGATTTGTCTCCTGTTGTGAGTCACCTATTTTAAAAACAAACAACACTGACATACCTTCTTTACATGAAAAAAAGTCTTTGGTGTAAAATTATTTGAACTAATTACACCACAATTTTAATAATACTACATCTGTAAATAATCACATTAAAATTACAACAAAATAAATTAAATATGAAAAAGAAAGCTGATTTATGAAGTCTCTAAGTAATGAACTGCTATAAAGTCATCAAATAGAAACAGTGATCAAGCTAATAAATAAGAATGAAATATGGAAAAGAGAGAAATATAAGATAAAAAAAGATTAAATATATTACACCTAGGTTCATTAATTCTTAATTTAAATTGAGAAATACAATATGCACAGATTGAAAAAAATAACTGACCCCACTATAGCAAAAAATAGTTGGGGAAATCTGGGTGCAAAAACTATGCACCTCTATCCTTTTTTAAAGACTCCTCTCTATAGTCCTGCCTAATCTGCAACATCATTGGAATGAAAGTTCAAAAAAGGCGAGGCACTCCTGGAACTGGAAGCCACAAAGATACTAAGGGGTCTGGAGCATCTCTTATGAAGAGAGGCTGAGGGATCTGGGTGTGTTTAGTCTAGAGAAGAGAAGACTGAGAGAGGATGTCATTAATGCATATAAATATCTCAAAGCTGTGTGCCAAGAGAATGGTGCCAGACCATCCAGTTGTGCCCAGAGACAGGATGAGGAGCAATGGCCATGAACTAAAACACAGGAAGTTTCACCTCAACATGGGGGAGAACTTCTTTACATTGAGGATGGCAGAGCGCTGGAAGAGGCTGCCAAGGGGAGTCACGGAGACTCCCTCTCCGAACACGTTCAAAACCCACCTGGACACAGTCCTGTGTCCCCTGCTCTAAGCGACACTGCTTTGGCAGGGAGATTGGTCCAAATGATCTACAGAGGTCCCTTCCAACCCTACCAATTTTGTGCCTTTGTGATTCTGTGAATGAGGAAACAGAAGGTAATAAATATTAAATCAAGGTATTACATTTTGAGGAATGTTTTCAGCAGAAGTCATATGATGATCAATGGAAGATCTTCAGAAACAAATGTAAAGGAGATGGGAAGTTTTCAGTCTTCAAATCTTATAATGTTGTGGATTGAAGAAAAAAGGATATACAACACTAAAAATCTCTTCGTTTTGTCAAACCAAGTGCAAATGAGAAATAGACAAACTATAATAGATGCGTATTTCAGCTACATGTATTCAGAAAGAAATCCAGCATCAGAATTCTCCTGTGGATTAGCACACTCTATGACTTTTGGGGACTCTATTTAATTTTATCCCAAAATCAGCTTAGCCATTTGCTTTCCTAAATAAAGTTGTATCTGTGTTTTGTGTATCTTCCACATAACAGAAGACAAAGGTGCACTTTCCAAGTGTGTTTCATTATTATTAACAAACATTTATTCAGTGATCAGTTTTCTGCAATATTTCCTAAAGCAACGTAGTGAGAAAGACTGCCAGAAATTAAAGTACTTCATCATTAAAAGTTGGTTTTAAATAAACGAGCACAGGAATAAGCTCTTGATGCAACTGAATACTTAGGGCTGGACACAATCTCTAAGTGAGGTGGAAAAAACATTTCAGGAAATTAAGTGTCCATTAATGACACTTTGACAGCAAGTATGTGGATATTTACTAAATATGTAATTAAAATGAATGTTCATTTGTTGCACATCCTATGGAGCAGATGACTTTGTTCTGAAAGACTGAGGATTATGTCAGTGAAAATAAAATGACTAGTCATCAGCAGCTATATTCCTATCTTTTGCAAAATACTTTGCTGCCTAAACACAAGTAGAAAAATTTTTTTTTTTTAAAATTTTGCTTAAGTAGTGGAAAGTCTTGATTTTCTATTTGAGCCAAACAAATTGCTTTATCAGAGAACTGCAAGAGTTAATCCCTTAATGAAAAAGTGTATGTAGGACTAAAGCAAGATTGCACCAAGTTATTTGACAAGTGAACAAGAGTCGACTCTTGAACTTAGAACTCAAGTATTGTATTTCCTGTCTGGCCTTAACGTCCATGACTGCTGAGTGCTCATTCAGTTCATTTCAGAAAATTCATGAAAAAAGACTAATTCAGTCCTCTTACAGGCACTTTTGATAGATGAATAGGTTTTATTCTGACACAGCCATTAAAATCAACTTGGAAAACTGAAAAAAAGTGCTTTTGACTGTCATATAGACAGTTGCTCTCTGATGGCTCCAATTCAAATTTGCAAATGTCTTTATTTCAGACCTTCAGTTTCCTTGCCATTTTATTTTGAAGATTAATTAACAAACACACATAATAAATGCATAATTAACAAATGGATTTGCTTTTATTTTACTGTAGGTATGAGACTTGAGGAGAAAACCATAAGCTTATTGTAAATGTTATGGAACAAAAGGGTAAGCACATACTTAAATGTCAAAAATTATTCTCAGTGTGTCTCATGGCAGTTTTAAATGCCTGGTTTAGTTAATGTGATTAATGTGCTACCTTTGAAAAGAGATTCACAGACAAAAAGTGTGGCAATAAATTTGGTTACAAGTATCTAGAAATATTTCTGGGTTTGTTCTTGATTTCCTTTAAAATAAGAGGCAGTTTCCATCAACTCTACCTATAATCTGTGACCAAAATACGTCCTTAAAAGTTCCAGAATGCAGATTCTGTAGTTTCCTCACTGTTTAAATTGAAACACTTTCATATTGTAAAGTAAATCTCTTAAATTAAAATTAAACCCCACATAGTCTGTGTACTAAACAGATGGAAAATGTTTTCCTTCACATCTAGCACTCACAATTGTACCTTAACATGCTTGCACTGCATTACAGGAACATTTCATTAAAGGAATATTACAACTGCAGCCTTCTGGACTCCTTCTACCTGGCGTTTATCTTCTCCACAGTGCAGGTGAATGTATTTCAGCCACGACCACACAGAAAGGAACTCTAGCAAAAAAGCAGAAGGGGGTACATCCTTGGCCATTGGGACAGTTTTCCTGTTTATATTTCCTGATAATAAAGATAATTGCATTTTTTGCAATTGCATTACATTAGTCACTGTTGTTTAGCTTTGATCCTGATACTTTTTTGCAAAATGTTATCAAGGCTATCATTCGTATTTTGGTGAAGTAGTGCAGAATTTGGAGAACTGTGCCCTGTTTGAATTCAGGATCAGTTTCCAGATTATTTATGCACTTTATCAAGAAAATTATGGATTTAAATCTTATCCGACAGTGTGCTTCAAGAAGCTCCTAGGTGATAAACATATATTCTCTTCTTTCATCAAGTGTTTCAAGACATTCAAATTTAAGCATTTGGAAGTGAGAACTTATTTATCCAAAATGAAATATTTAGATAATATTCTAAATAAAGGAGATAGAAAAGAACTTTGCTGAAAAAGTGGATTAATGTGTTGATGTATGATCCATGTCAGTGTTCAGTATTTCAATCAGCAAGAAGTGACACTTTAGAGTAGTCAAAATAATTTACTAATTTAGAATAATTTTTTAAAAAAGACGTATTTTCAGAATGACTTGTTCTGTCTTCAAACCAAAAATTAATTTATATGCCATATTTTAAAATTAAGAATTTTAACATATTGTTTCTTTTGAATATTTATCTCCATTAAAACCAGAAAGAGCTCAATAACTTGAAACTAATATTTTCATATGACAAAAAGAAAGTGTATGACATTAGTCATATTAACATGGTTATCATGTTTCAAAAAGAAAAGGGAGGAGACACAGCTATTTGACCCATGAGAAATGCATTTCCCACAGCTATCTGGAGAAGCATTTAGTATTTTTAAAAAAATTTAAATCCTATCTTATTTATGTTTGATATTATATTTTCAATGTCAGATGATAGTGTTGAAATCAGAAAATTTCCATTCACAATTTTTAAATACTGGTAATTTTTAAAATGGTATTTTAAGAGTTATATGCTTCGTTAGAAACCAAGTCAGATAGTTTAAATAATATTTTTAATGATACCGTTCAATTCTAGGATGAAAGCTTAAGGCAGACATAACTAAGATAATTCTTCATTTTCTTTTCCTCAGTTGTCCCAATAAATTTTCTGCTACTGTTACCCCAGGATAAATGTCATAGTTAATCAAGTAAATGTATAAGTGATTGTATTGGAATCTATTGAAAAAAAAATACAATAAAATCAGCCCAGTGTGCAAACACTGCTGCACCTTTTCTGGCAAGTCTTATTTAATTATGGACTGACTGTTCAATTCTGGACAGTGATAAACAACAACCAGTTCACCACAGCTGTAGCTAATTCCTCATCATCCATTCCTTTCATCCCACTTCCTCTGAACTGAGATCTTGCCTGAACACCCAAGCAAATATCTCTCCTTCCACTATCACCACTGGAGCAGCCAGGGCTCTTTGGCAAATGGCAACAGAGCTTTTCCCTCCCACAAGCCCTGCCAGAGCAGTGACCCAGCCATGTAGGTGACAATCCTGCTGTGAGACCCAGGAGTCCAACATCTTCCAGCTGCATGTTTGGGAAAGAGTTAGGCACCTTCCTGGTCCTTACGACTGCCATTGGACAAACCATCTTTTGCTATCACAGGTGCAAAACAAGAGACTTCAGTGTGTTCTGACAGTTTTTTGGTGAGAGGCTAGGACCGCAAAATGAACTGGGGAGCTACACGCTGCCCAAAAGCAGTCATAGACATTGCAGTTGGTCAACACATTCATTCATTTATGTATTTTAGTTTTATAATTTCGAGACAGCATTATGAACTGCCAGCAAAGTTTGTCTGCATTTAATAGTTTCACATGTTTGAAAGATGACTGCAGTGTTCCTCTCTGGTTACACTGAAGAGAAGAGAACTGCAGGAGCACTAGCCAGTAGCATAACAATTATCTAGAACTGAAAAAAATTGCCTCAATTAGTTGTGGAAAGAGCAGATATTTATTAATATTTTAGAGGGCAAGTCCTAACATACAAAAAGCTTGAGTACAGGTTTTCACCACAAGAACAAAGACAGCCATGGCCTAGAAATCTGCATTTATTGTATTGTAGACAGTTAATATGTGGTTATTCCTAAGAGGAGCAATCTGGGAGCTTAGAAACACACTGTACCTCTGTGTGACAATCAATTCAGCTAGAGTCTAGTCAAACTGATGTGCTGCTCTTTTCTGAGTACTGCTGACTCCTTTGAGTTGTTCTAAGGAAAAGACAAAGGGCCATTTATAGTTAACCACCTACAGAAATGAACATTGTGAAATAATGAAATTAATTGCTGAATTCTTACATTTCACTTCTGAGATTTCAACAGCACCTTCTCTTGAAGCTACCATGAGCTATGTAAGAATTTGTAGCTATCATCAACAGATCTTATTCCCATATAAAAGCAGAGCTATTTCCCATTATGATTTCCTCCTGGAAATACTCCCTGCAGGAGGATAAACATATGGTAAATGTGAAAAAGTTAATTGCCTATGTATTGGCTGTAAAAGTTAATTAGCTGCATAGTCTTCCATATATTGGTATTTTAACAATTTACCTTCAGATGTCAAAACTGATGCTTTCATTTTCCTAGGTCTGTTACCTCAAAATTAGCTTTCAAGAAAGTTCAATGCAATAAACAGATCTTTCTGTCCAGAGACTGCATGCATCTTACAGAGCAGTTATAATCTTTTTTTTAGTCATCCCAGTGAAAAGAAGTTCATCCTTGGGATCTTTGCCATCTGATTGTGAATGGTGAGTCAATAGCTAGCCTGAAAAAAAACATGTTTTAAGCCAAGTCAGTTCCCTGAAGAAATTGCTTGTCCGGCCATATAGCCATAAGAGCTCAAGAAAAAAGGGAGGAAAATAGTGTCAGATATGATTTGTGTGGCCCTAATCTGCCAAGAAGCCACAGTTTAGTCCTCATATTCTGTTGTTATGACTACCTGTGCTCAAGTTTAAATTTGTCTCATATCCAGGCTTTGAGCAAGCACCAAACCATAGTGTGTGGGGGAGAGAATGAGAGTTTGAGGTTCAAAGACCACTTAGGACAGTCCATCAAAGGCCAAGCTGAGATATGCAGACACCTGGCAAGGGCCACAGACACTCATTTTCTCCATTTCTTATACTGTCTACAGATACAACACGTGGCTAATATCAGGCAGAAAATTGTCACACTTCTTCATTAGAGGCCCAGTAGGACAAACCAGATTTTTGAAATTCTGGATAGTTGAACAGAAACTGTCTGTAGTACCATGCCCTCTGAGAGTCCTTTAGTTATTCTTCTATAAAGTGCTGCTTTTGTGGGAAGATGTGAATCCCACTGAAGACGCCAGATACTTGAAAATGAGGTGCTACATTATCTAACACAGTACCTTCTGTTGAGTTTAGGTCCTACCATAGTCCAGAGCCCAAACTTTGCTACAAGGTTGGCACTTTTAGGTTCAGTACCATTCTGAATGTCACACTGGTCCAAATTCTGGGCAATGCTAACAAAACACTGTCTAGACATAAATTATTACTTAACCCTTGGTCATCTGTGCCACTTATGTTTTAACCTATTCCTTCTTTTATGGACTGCTCCAGCTAGCTGTTTCCAAAACAAAGCTCCTGCAGAGACAGACAGAATGAAGCAGTCTGGAGACAAGGCAGTCTGCATCACTTGGCTCTGAGGCTCTCTTTAAATATTATAATAACTAATTATAACAGTATAATAATAATTTCTCTTTTACTGGCTGGATCCTCTGGACCTGTCAGTGAGACCACTGAGATCTTGAATTAGCAAGAAATGGACAGCCTAGAGGAAGTGTGGTAGAATTAGGTCTATGGGAAGGTTCTTCTCTCTCCTTTGGGAAAAGCAAAGGTAGAAAGGGGACTGCGATGAAAAAAGTAAAATTATTTTTCAATTTACTGTGGGTTTTTAATGCAAGAACCTTACAGTAGTTATGAATTTCATGTACTCATGCAACTTACACATGGAAGTTCACATTTCCTTTGTGGCTAAGGGCTTAGAAGACATCTTGTCACTGGCAGAATATGTACTAAATCACCACGCACTCTACCTGATGCCAGTTAACTAATTATTTCAGATTGAATAAAAAATACTGGAAGTTCTTAATTTGGACTTGATCTCAACTTTCATCAAAGATGTAACTTTATTTTTATAATGATTTGTTAATTAGTAGGAATTCCCCTCATGATTTCTTCAACTTCACACGTATGACTTCTTATACTATCAATAAATGCTTCTGCAGTTATTTTTCAAATGAAAACATCCTCCCATCAGAATCTGAAACTCAAAGACTGAGCATATTTTCCATTCCATTAGATACCTTAGTTATCATGAAACTAAGAAAAATAAATTACTATCAGTAAATGACTACCGCTGACTACCCATCTCTTAACACCGCTGCCTCTAGTCTGCCTTAACTGGCTAGAAATCGCCTGATGAACACTTTCTGCAGCTTTTAATTCCTTCTTTCTATGCAGATTATTCCCAAAGAAGCAGTAAAATTTTCTAAAGCATGTTAACGCTGTTTATTTCTGCATATTTGAAACAATTCTCATTGGATCTTATATGTAATTCCAGTAAGCTTTTAAAGAATTTACTTAGCTGAGAAAATCTTCCTTTTTTATTGCTCCATTCGCAAATCTGGAGTAGTGTAAAATGATCTTGTGATAGTCAAACAAAGCACTGACCTATTTGTTTCATCTGTGTTTGCCTTTGACAAAGATTGAAGGTGCTAGACTAGAAAGAGTTGAGTGAAGACAAATCTGGACCAGCATCAAGAAAAGCTTGTTCTTCTTAACTCAGAGGCAAATTTTGAGGCAAATTTTAAATGCCCAGGTGCAAAATTAAGGGCTGGCCACCTCTACAGGCACTTAGAGCTCGTAAATTCTTTGTCTACACCTGATGGTTTCACCATCAAGTCGTTTTTGCAGCAGCAGAACTTTAGATCCCTGCAAGCCTGATAAACTAGGTGTGCTTTAAACACATCTAATACACAGATCTTACCAAAGGTACATTATTTTCTTTTTGGAATTCTAAGGATGAATACACCCACTATCTTACCAAATAGATGTAGGTGATCTAGTTTCCTGTCCCTCCTTGGCCTAAGGAGCCATAAATCCACATCTTAAGGGTACTATAAAAGCATCAAGACAGAAACAAGTTTCCATTCTACACAAGACCATGGCAGCATATGTTGAATATAAAGTTCCAGGGGCCAGAAAACAAGTTAATCAATGTGTTCACTGTGAGCTGATGCTCTGATTTCACTTTATCTGAGCAGGGAATAAAATCCAGGCCTTTTATTTTGTGGTTGAATGTTTTAATATTTTTGTGAAAAACAGTCCTGGAAAGTGGAAAGTGCGTCACTGCCATGTTCTCCTGATCCTTCATTAGAGTCTTTCAGTGCACAGTCATTGGTGGTTTCTAGGATCTGGATCCTAAGTGGTCAACATGTTTGTGGCATTTTTTTTCTCTTAATTTTAGTTTCTTAAGAAATCAACAACATTAAAAAAATAGGGATTTCAGGTATGAGTAGCCACTCAAACCTACCTTTAGACCTACCGCTGTATTAAACATTGAATTTTATTTTATTTTTTTTTTTTTAATTGAGTGGCTGTATTAGGATTCCCCTTCTGAGTTCCTCTCCAGCAGAGAAGAGGACAGGCTTTCATGGTGTTTGGTCTCCATCTCTGGGAATGATGAATTCAAGGAGTATTCTGTGGTCTGAAGGTGTGACTAATAGTCTTTCTGAATGAAAGCCTGTCTCTGTAACTGGTGGACATGTTAAAATCAGCAGGTCTCCTCATCGACTCAACATAGGTCATGGTCTCAGTGTGTGACATTTGGAAGCTCTTCCTAGCTCATCCCAGCTACACTCTGAGCGCATCTCAGATGCTCAGTCAGAGCATCTGCCTCACCCTCCTGACACACACAAAGTCTCCCAACAAGACGCCTAGTTAGGACCCTTACAAAACACTGATTAAAAAAAAAAAAAAGAAGCAAAAAATCCAACCAAAAATCAAAAATGCAAGTCCCTCTATCCTGAGATGCTGTACGTAAAAACAACCCTCCTGACTTTGAGTATAAGCTCCATACTACACATGGGCTGAGAGAACCTGCACGTCATTCTCTTATGAATTGCTCCTCACAAACCTACTTGGACAAGCCTCCAAAATGCAAAAAGCCACAATGTTTAGATTATCTTGCATTTGTATATGTCAATGTTTTCTCGAAGAAACAGTGGCGGGTTCTATCCGTCCCATGAGAGATGTGAAAGATCTTGTGGGTTTGTCAAGTCAATCTGGCCATCTCCAACACGAGGGAAAGCTCTCCTTTTTACTGCCTGGATGAAATCCTCCGTTCTATAGAGGACTTATCAGTTCTATAGATTTGTGACTGATGTCAGGGTCTCAAGAGAAGCATTTTAGCATCTCACATGAGATGATCAGTTTTATTAATCTCTCCTCAGCTGGTACACATTTACAGAGGGCTACTGAACCAAATTACCAAATCAGAGCAGGCAGTCTCAAGACCATCTAAAAAGCCCACTGCCAAAAATCATAGAGGATACTAAACTGCACAGTAAGGGAGAGAGATGCAGATCAGAAATGTTGCCTAAAGAAACCAGAAGCTGTGTCACAAGGGAGTTATTAGTAAACATTTATACATTTTTTGTTTTCCTGGAACATAACTGAAATTAGTAACATTAGATACAGCTAGTCTAGTGCTTGGACACTTTGATACTGTGAACTTCAGAAATCTGCCAGTGGAGTCTGGGTCTGGTATTTATTTCCATGCCTCTAAGTCCAAGCATAATGGAGCAATTGATTCCTGCTGGCTTTGCATATTATGGAAAAACATGATCTTATTATAAACTACAATTTATTTGGCTTAGCTGTCTTTCCAGAGTGGAAGATGATCTTTGCTGTTTAATATCCTTTCCCTGTTTATAATTTTACATGCTATATGAGTTGTACAGTATGACTGCAGAGTACTTGAGTTATTCAAAAGTACTTAAATACTCTCATCCCAATACTCTCATCCAGCCGTAAATCTGAAAATATAAAACCTGCATTTATGTTGAGAAACACGTGCATACTCTCACATCTGAGAACTTTAATTGCTGCAGTATTATTAGTTGCCACGTTGTTTTTTAATTCCTATTCGTTGTTTTATTGGTAGACAGTAGTGAAATGGTTGGTAGCATTGAACAGCAGTTCCTAATGCTTACATCCCATAATCACTAAAGGAAACCTGTTTAGACCTAATTCTCTTCTTTACTAACTTTTTGCCTATCATGTCTTTCAAAGCAGCTACATTTTCCAAAGACATATGTAAATATAATGGCAATAATATTGATCCTCTGCTCCAAATTCTTAAGTATCATTACCATTCTAAGAAACATGTTCAGATAGGAAAAGATCTCTGTCACTCCCAATTTGGTTTGAGACAGGTAGCCTGGAATTGTTTCCCAGTTCAAGATGGAAAAAAATCTGAAATAGCAACATTTCATGGATGTCTAAATAAAACACTCTTATTCTAAAAATAGAATGTGCATATGCAGACTGCACCAAAATAAAAGGAAAACATTATTTCAGTTCTTCTTAGGCTGAAAAACTGAAAATAAGTCACACCCAAGCTAAAACTGTTTATGTATTAGTTAAGGGTAAAATCAATGCTGGACTGTGAGTAGCAAAACCCCAGAAACTCAGAACTAATTTGTTTTCCAGAGTTGAGGAAAATGGAAAACTGAAATAAGCTGTAGCTTATCATAGGTACAGATTTGTTTTTAATTTTTTTATTATTTTCCTTTTACTGAGATGCACAACTTTTCCACTCTATATTAAATGCACTGACCTTAGAAGCTCGTAGAATTATTACAGCAGACTACTTTTTTTTTTTTTTTAAGTCATACTTTTTGAAGTAACTTTTTGGACAAGCAAATGGTATCCACTGATACCACTAGGGCTCTATTTGGAAATATAGAACTGTCAGACATACGAAGGAACAACTTTCCTGTTGGTGTACTGGTTTATCATTCCTGCTGTTTATAGCTTTGTGAAAAACCCATTCTGTTTGCTCATACAAAAACCAAAATAAAATTCCTAGGTTAAATCCATGAGGGTACACATTTGACGTGAAAGAGATCCAGCTGTGCTTTGCACTTTGCTTGTTTAAGAGCTTTGGCAGTTCTCAGAGTTGGGATCCACAATTTTTCCAAAACCAGACACTGGCACTCAAACTGAATTTTGCAATTCATTGTGGCACACTGCTGATCCAAGTTTGCATGCACATTGATTTTTCCCTGTGTTAAACATACTTGTTCATGCCGATATTTTTCCCCAGCTCCTTCAAACCATGATGTGATGCATTTACTCCTGTATATTCCATCTTTTTTGTTTTTATGAATTATGATGAATAGGGAATTAATACAAGTAAAGTAACAGACATAAGGAAGCAGGAAAATAAATTTTATTTTGAAGGTCAATCATATTGTCGTTTTAATTTTCAATAATGCATCTTGATTTTGCAGTTTTGATTCAAATCTTCAAAGGAATGCAGATTTTGTACTGATTTTGTAATTTCTGAGTGGCAATCAGTTTATAGGAAGTTCAAGATTCATCAACCAAGATCATTAGTCTTTACACAATTTAACATATACGCATAAAAATTAATAGTTAAGTAAAATGTTATGTCCTAGTTTTTCTGCACTTCTACCTAAAGGCAATGAACGAATAAATCAGTTGACAAACTTGCGTGAATATTTCTTGGTGAGTTTGTTCTGTTAAGCCATGAAATTATTTCAATATAAATATTTTTTCATGTTTTTCTTGAGAAAGGAGGATATTATTTCATAGTGAATTCAGAATTCAGATGACTTCTAGCTGCTGTAAAGATTTAGTTTATCTTATTTAAAGAGTAAACTCCACTTATCCTTTGGAAGATGGGTTTTGTCAAAGAACTTCCAATGACTCAAAATCAGTTCCAAATGGGAAGAAAACAAAGATTTAAAGTTATGTTTGCATTAATTTTCTGTATATATTATCCCCACATATTTTTAAAAAAATTATCTTTTTTTTTATATAGAGTTAATGTTTTTAATGATGTTTTCTGCTTTCTAAAGATAGAATCAGGCTAATCAGCTTGCTGAAGTTTGATTTATAATCTGGTGATATCCATTTTGCATATTTGGATACTATTTGCATAAACAATGTAGCTCCTGCTATCAGCTTTTCCCAAAAGATTACAAAAATAGTAATTAATCTAATTTACATGAGGATAAAGATAGTTACCTGAGCTTATTCTCTATTTTTACCCTTTTTTAAACCATAGTAAAATGCCTTTTTTTTCTTTTTTTAAAAATTCACACTTACAGATACCATTACACAATTGTGTTCTAATAAGCATTGTTGTTTGAAGTTTTCAAAGATAGGGCTCAATTCCCTCAAAATGGGTTATTCCATGATTATATTCCCTGGATATTGGCTGATACGAAGCACCCATTCAGATGAAAATGAAATCTTGGAGTCCTGAGCACTCGCAGCACTATAAATAGCCTCCTTTTGGGTCTTATATTCTCATACGCTTATAAATGAGAAATCTATTGAACAGGTTAACCCTACTGCTGTGTTTGCCTTTGAAAACTGAATTTCTCCCTTTTTTTCTGACTTTTATGATATCTTTTGACTTCTGGATATCTCTATATTCATGTTTTCTTTTCCAAAAAGGAAATGCAAGGCTGTATTAAAATTTGTGTGAGTGAAAAAGCAGGGTTTGATAGATTTAAATCCCTGAGTGATTGACAGGTACCTTCGTGGCATTCAGCATCATTGCAGTCAATGAGCTAGAGGGTTTCAGAAAGAGTGAAAACAGAGACCATACCCAAAGGATTGCTTCTCCCAGAACTAGCAATAATAACCCTGAATTTTGCCCTCAAGCAACACACATGAAAACAAAAACAAAAAACAAAAAACAGAAACAGAAACAAAAAACAAAACCAAAACAAAAAACCAAAAAACAAAACCAAAAGAAGTACATAAATTATTTACAACTATGAAACATTAAAACAGCAAAGCCTTTTTTTTCAGGGGATTTGATGTGTCAATAAAATAACAAAAATATAGTTACAGCATACTTTGCTGTACTCCCCTATTGGCATCCAAATTGAAGGCAAAATGGCAAGGACAGAATTTCTATAGACTGCCTCTGAGTAGTTACTTGAGTCAGAAATGTGGGTGCAAATTAATATAACTCTACTGTTATGTGTGGTGCAACCTTTTTCCATTGGTACACAGGTCACATTGTCTTGTGGGTTTATGGGACCTCTCACTGCTTTCTCAGGTATAATAGAATCATTATGTCTGAATAAGTAACTTTTCCTGATTTTTGGCTGTTGCTGAGTCTCACAGATATGAAGCAACCAGCAATTTTATCATGCTGCAGAGATGGAAGTTAGTTGTGAGGGGCTAAGTTGTATCCAGTACTGTTTGCAGTGGCACCAGCTACACATCCCTTAGTGTCAAGTTTCCTGGTTTTGCTTACCAGCACAAGATCCCACAGTTCTGTAATATTTGGGTCAGACCGTCTGCACCATCTCTTGTACTGTGCTATACATTCTCATGGTTACTGTGATAGTCTGGCACATTGGCACCTGAGATTCTGCAAGGGTGCTGGACCCGACTAGGATTCTAGACAATTAAGCATGAATCCCCTCAATCATTGATTTTTCCTTTGCCTTTAAATACATCAAAAGTGTTTTCTTGTATTGTTTTCTTAAACCTGCAGTTTATTATTCTGATTGTTTTCCTGTTGAAAATTCTGTGGGCTCACTCCAATACCACGTGCAGTATCATGGCATTTCACTCTTGGTCCTTCAGAGGTGCTGCATTCTTCTACCCATTTCCTCTCCCCCTGCCCGGAATCTTCCCAGACTCCCATTTGCTGGCATTTTTTTCCAAACGAAAAGGAAGGAAACTAGTTTGCAGCAGGAACAGGTTCCTGAATAAGTAGGTGTGCTGTATTATTTCTGATGGACTAATACTCAAAGGAGTAGGACGTGATGGAAGAATGATCAGGTTTTGGCAATTATGTTGCAAATAAACTAGTTTTCTAGTTAATAGTTTTTCCTTAAGGAATTGTGGAATAGCTCCATGTTTATGAAGAAGCTATTCTCTTGTCTTATCAGTATAATTTACTAATGATTTTTCATTTAGTTTAATGTTGAATGAAAAAAAACTAAAATTGCTTTGCTTTAGAAAAATAGAGATTGTTTTATTAGAGTAAAATTGCAGACAGGATTTTAAGATGTTCTAAGATTGGCTTTATTAATAAGCAATGCCTTTTCATGCAGCAGGTATATTTTACATTCATCTGTTGTATAAAGACTTATCTCTGGAGTCTTGTCTCAGGTTGCTTATTGGTCTGCCATTCATCTCATAATTTAAGTACTGTCCTGATTTTGGCCAAGGACAGAGCGAATTTTTTGCAGTAGCTGTGATGTGGCGGAGCCTGGGGCCGTGTGGACATGGCCAGGACCCTACTTTTATTTTGTATCATCTGATGTCATTGCCAGGGGCCAGGGAAAGGGACTCTCTCTCCCTTCCATGCAGAAGAGCATTCCTTCCTGGTGAAGCAAAGGTGGTGGACAGAGCGGTGGGGTAACGCTGGTCCCTAGTGGAGGGAGTGGTTCGGGTGGCGTGGCTCTGGTAGGGTCAGGCTCCACACTCTCTCTTTCGTACACTTTTGTTATTAATACTGTTGCTGTTACTGTTCGTTTAATATTTCACTGCTGTTTCCAGTAAATTCTTATTTCAACTGGCGATCTTTGCCTTTTGTGCTTCCAGGTGGAGCAGGAGGGGAAGCAAGTGGCAACGTGGGTTTTTTTAGTAGGACTACTAAGCTGGAGAACGCCATTCCTAAACCACAAGTACATCTGTGAAGCTTCAGCTTGGACTACAAGAAAAAACCAAAGGATTTGAAGCCAAAACAAGAAGATGCGTAATATAGTGCCAAATACCAACAGAGCAGAATAAGATTCAGCTTCAATAAGATTAAAAAAAAAAAAAAATTTTTAACTGTAGTTTTAGTCATGGTTTAATTGATTAGAAATTTAAATTTTTGGTCCTTTTCTACATTATATGCTAAAATGAAAATGCCAAAAGGAAGAATCCTACATTTGTCATGATTTTTAAAGAATATTATTTTAAAAAGCCCAAACAACAAACAAACCAACCAACAAAAAAAAAAAAAAGCCATTGAAAATACCCAACCAAATAACAGCTCCATAAGTCCTTGGAGAACTACAAAAGTCTTAGTCATGTAGTCTTGGCTTGTTTTTATAATACTAAATTATAATGCTTTCCGAGTTCTGTCCTGTTTTGATCTTTAAGGTTGCTGCAGGATGGTACAGAGCAGCACAGTAACCAAGGCACGCAGGTTAGACCTACAGTCTGTTCTCCAAAACTGCCCCCTGACAATCCTGATGTTGCCAGACATTCCTGGGAACTTGTCATTATCCATGTCAGTTGGACTGCAAATGCTCTCAAGAATGCAAATCCATTACGCCAGCAAATAATGCTCTGCTTTTGAGTGTGGACAGTAGAGTCATGAGTGTCCCTGAGCAGCAGATGCAAGGAGAATTACTAGAAGGCTTTGAGATACTGAAATTCCTGGGATGAAACAGGAACCATGTGTCAGAAAAAGTGCTTTGGTCCTTCAATGAGAAGCATGGTCAAAACTAATGAAGCAAGCACAGCAGTGTTAATTTTACATTTTATACTGCCTTAATTTTCATTTCACTTGTTTAAAAGAGGGGAAAAAGAACAAGTGAGAAAATATCCGGAAATTTCAGATTCAAATGAGTTATATAAAACTTGAAGGCTGCTCAGACCATGAGAAATAATGTACATGTAAGCTTTTCAAACACATCTACTAAGTATTCCTTTAAGAGAAAAAGACAAAAGAAATGCAAAATTAATTTTTTGAATAGTCTTCTAGTCTTAAAAACATGAGGCACCTGTTACTGCCTTATTTCCTTATTTCAGTATGATAATTTCATGCATGCAATGTGTGAACTGTACACATGCATTTGTTTGGAATTTAGGCAGAAACCATGTTGTCAACTTGGTGACAAGTTATTTCTTACAACTTGGTATATGTTGAGGAGGCTGCAAGTGTGGCAGCCAGAGTGAACCTTGAGCTTCAGAAAAATCATTGGTATGTTTGAGTTACAAAGTTTGAGAGGCTTTACTTCGTGTAATGAGATGATTTAATAATGTATGTTTGCAATTATAAGCATGAAAACATAGCTCTGTGTTTCCAGGTTTCCTACCTGTCCCAATGAAAAATCAAGTCCTTCATTTTACTCATTACAGATCCTGTGTATTTTAACTGAATTTGCATAATGCAAGTAGGTCACCAATAACCTCAAAGTTTCTGTGCTGTTTGAATCCTGTTGTGTGAACGGAAAATGGAAATCCATTTGAAGATAGCAATTCGCTAAAGGGGTTTGGAAAAATAATGAAATTATACTAGAGTTTTGTGCTGTACTGCATCTTTTTTTTTATTCTACCTCTCTGTTAGTGAAATCAGCTTGAATGGTCAGCATGGTAAATTATCTGAATCAGCAAATATTAAATTTCTGTTAATTAAACTACTTCATAACTCACCTACTGATTTTTAGTAAGGCTGGCTCATATTTTTCATCATTGCTTGATTAACATTCTATTTCCCTATTTACTAGATCAGCTCTGAACTGTCAGTAAAAGGAAATATTTCAAAGTATCCTGGTTATATCTTTTAAATCCCCCCAGTCTATTTAACTGAATCCACAATGTATTTTATGTCAATAAGTGACAGTCTTTACAACCTCACAGTACAGTCAAGGATAAAAAGTTACATGGATATGAAGTAAATTGATTTGAAATACTGTTCTGTTATGGCAAGAATGAGTTACTGGTGTTTCTCTCAAGGGTTTGCTTCTGTGTGGTGTCTTATGCTACTGATGTATTTTTACATTATGTACTGCCCAGTGAGTTATTTTGTTATCTTTTTATTAGTGACTGAAACATAGGAATTGCTGAGTGAAAACTTTATTATGTCAGACTGCATCAGGTGAGTGAATAATCTCTTTGTTGGTTTTGTCGTACTGACCACATATTTGAACCCAAAATTGTAAGAATAGGATAAAGAAATCTCAGTATCAAAAAGCATTGAATATTGTCTGAAAATTTGTCACAAAAAGCAGAGAACCTGAGGCTGACCAGGTGGTTCAAATCTGTCTCTTCTCAGCAGACAAGAAGGAAGTGCTGATGTTTAGGATAATAAGGAGTAGATGTGGAAAGATGTATGACAAGTGATCTGATTTTGGACAACTGATCTCTCTGAAACACATTTCCTGTAAATTTTTTTATTATCACGCTTCAGTTCAGCTATTGGATTGCTTTGTAAAACCATATTTCATAAACTGATTAACCTGATAGAAACAGTTTTGTAAAGCATAAGAACTCACTTCTTTAATCTACTATTTTTAACTATTATCTTTAACTCTGAAAAAGTACATTAAATGTGACACATTAATACAACCTGAGGGTGCAAGCTGCACTGAGGTTACAGCAGGGAAAGATGCTGCCTTGAGAATGCTCCCTTTGCAGGACCAACCAGGGCAGGAGAAGATAATATGCGTTACACAGATTTGGGTGGGAAGAGGAATTGTTCCCTCTCCCATTATAATGGCTACCATCTATCATGTTTTTCTCCTGCTTGGCATTTGGTGACAAAAGAGGAGCTGGGACTGCTTGCTGGCTTCAAGTGGAAATCCAGCTTGCATAAATTAGGATGCATTCCCTTCAGTGGGGTGTATGCATGAGTCTGCATTTCCATCCAAGTTTTCCTGGGTAGAAAAATGGGATGCAAGCCCACCACCTGCCATCTTAGCAGCCCTTTTCCTTGTTTTTACATTACTCGGGCGCCACTTCTGTTTTGCAAAGCATGATCGAAGTTTTGCTTCGTGACGTTATGGAACTGGAGAAGGACATCAACTGGGAGAGCAGCCTCTGCTGGTGATCCACAGAGTGGAAAAAGCATGAAAGCAAACGAGGTGGAAATCCTAAAAAAACCTTTCATTAATCTTCACCTTGAGGCAGAGCGAGATATATGATTACATCCTCAGGAAGGATGAAAAAGAGACATTTAAGAAAAATTTAAATAACTAAAAAGTCATACCTAACAGAATTTGTCCAAGTTCTCTAAAGTGCACACAATATGAAGAAAACAAAAACCACCTCTTGTAAAAGAGACTAAAAAGTGGGATATCTCCCAGAATAAACCATTGTCTGCCAGACAAAAGTATGAGAAAGGAAACTGAACTGGTTTTTTGCATGACAATCACTTTGTATCATGCTCGATTGAACAGGTACAAAAAACAATGCCAAGAGTGTTCTGCTGCTGGGGTCATGTTTTCAGCCACTGATGCTCTCACCTGCTCACTCTGAATGTGTCAGAAGACTTCAGTGCATCAGGGAGCGAGAATGGGCTTATATCCATCCTGAGAAATCACATGGATATGAGAAATTCTGTTTTCTGTCTGTGAAGAAGACTACTACCACCGGCAGTTTCTGCCACAGCTCAGGTACATGCAAATGAAGGCTTAAAAAAAGTGAAAGCAGGAAGAGTGATGCCACTGTAAAATTTACATTCTGTATCTCCTGTAACACAGAGATGGGATGTAATCATTGAGACTTGTTCCTGTTTTGGAACTCTGAATGATTTGTAAGTTGGGATTTGGTATACTAAACCACCTCAGATGAGGAATAAATTTGAGATGATTAAATACGATGTACTTTTGTTGCCTTCTTTAAATAGGTAAATATTTGTCAGTAAAACTGTCCTTTTCCAGCATCTGCAGAAATGTGCTGTGACTCAAATGGCATTATTCTACCACCCACAGAATGATTTTGCTCAGAGATCACAGAGATTAAGATGATAAAAACATATTCTAGTAATAAATACGTTAGAGGAACATTTCTCTTGCAAGGATGCTAAAAGTTGAGTCAAAAGAACATCTACCTTAAGCACTTCTTTTTCACTGAAGATTATTTCCTTTGGTTTTTTTTATGAGGTCTAGTAAAACAAACAATTTTTTCATCCTGTATTTTACTACTTTTGAGGAATAAATATTTTTTCTCCATTTTCCTCCTGTTATCCATGGTTTTGATCTCTTGCTGTGAATATTCATTTAATGTATTTTCAATTGTAATATTATGATGAATATTGCTGTTAGTCTGTCAACATTTCATTTTATTTCATCAGTATACTCCTTAGTGAGAAATAGCATCTTGAGTGAGTTTAAGACAGTTAGTTTCAAAAGGATTTTTTTCTTCCGGAAAAGAAAAGCTATCTTTGTTTTCTTTAAGCTGATGTTGATGAAATGGGTGTGCTCGGTACCTTATGCTTTGAGGCATTCACAAAATACCATATATAAGAAAACCAGAAAAAGAAATAACTCCGATATGATGAAGGGCGGCCCCCCGGAGGAAAATTATTTTCACATACATTACATGCAGTCTTTTCCTTCACAAAGTACAAGATGGGATAACAGATGCTGGGAACTTTATACAATGAAAGACTTATCACTTTTATATTTTGTGGGATGTTTTAGGTGAAAATGTCTGGCTTCACTCATCAACTACAATCACTAACATTCTGGATTTGGCCATTTGGAGATTAGGATGTATTTTGCGACTTAATAGCTAAGGTAAAGTGGAAATATATGGGGTCACAGTATGGGGTTGTGGAATATGTCACTAATATTTTGTTAGCAATCATTTAAACTGAGGTCACTGTCTTCCTATTTAGAGGCTTTGTAAACATCACCCTCCACTACTGAGCCTAAACATCCTAGTTCCTTTAGAAAATAACTATCTTGTAAAATTCCCAGGTGCTAATTCTTCAGCTAAGATTTGCTAGCAGCAGAACATCTCGCCTACTGCTAAACTAATACCTTCATAAATATTTCCTAGGTACAGGGCTGATAGCTATTTTACACAGAATATTTTTGCAGTGATCACTGCCAGGAGAGATAGGGTCTGATTAACATTGGTCACCTTTGCCAGCTGGATCTTTAATCACAGACTCTGCAATAAACAGAGAAATGTAATCAATAAAATTGCAGATACTATGAAGAAATATAGGTGGGGACTAAAAGTCTATTGATAAAATCTGGTGATTATTTCTCATCAAGACTTTAGGCTGTTATCTTCTTTACCTGTAGCACTGCCAGCAGAGCTGAGTGGCTAATTATTAATAAGCATTGCAAAGAAAAAAACTCATGAAATAGATCCTCTAAGCTATGCTTCTTAAAACTTACTTTTATTTACTTGATGCATCTTTTTTTCTGTACACATTTCTCCTGTTTCTTACCATGGGATCACTTGGTAGACAAATGAGTTATGCACACTAATTTGAAATTTGCACTATTCCTCATTATAACTTCATTGCAACTTAACATTTCAGGTAACCACATAACTTAAAGCCTTTCTAGAAAGCGATCAATTACTTTCATTTAACAAAGAGATCACATATTTGTTTTTCTTTCTGATTAATAGTTTTTTTATCCTGTTGCAGTACATAAACTTCATATAAAACCACAATTCCCCACAATTTATAAAATCATCCAAATCCCCTATGATTTCTTAAGCCTAAAATGCCTGTTTCCTCCCTCATTTTTTTGTAAGTCTTGGGAAAAAAACCACCAACCCCAAACAACAACAACAAAATAAAATAATACGCCCAAGTATTAAATGTGGTAAATGAGATTTTGAGTTACAACTCTTTTGTCTCTTTTCATAGAAGTTGCATGCAACTGTCAAGGATTTTCATGGGAAGAAAACCAGATACATATCTTAAGTTTGACTTCCTTATTAGCCAAAAATTTAGTCATAAATCTCTCTGTGTAACAAATGCCCAAACTCGGATCATAATACAAAATATATGTGCATCATATATAGAATACATCTTTGAAAACTCCAAACGTAAAGCATCATTTTAAAGAAGTAAGTTTATCATTCAAATCACCTTTGAAAACAAGGAATGACACCATTTGTTTTGATGATTTGGATCACATCTAATATTTTCTTGACTTTTTAAAATCAAATAGGATAAAAATATGATAACTAGATCTACAACTTCATAAATTCATGGTAAACTGTCATTATTTATCATTGATAATATAAGTTAGCAATTTGAGCATAAACTTCTTGGGGATGAGCATAGTTTCTATAAAGACAGTTACAGGCATATTTGCAGTATTCAGTGCAATATTCAATACCTTGCCATTAATTATCTTTAAAATCATATCCTATATATTTTAATGTTCAGAAACCTTACACTACTAAACTTACACATTTCTGCATGTGCAAAGCAGAATTTTTTCTCATGTTATCTGTGTTTACTTCCACATATACTTTAAAAAAATATGAAGTAAGTTGTGGTTTTCAAATTCAGATGATCTGCCACTTTTATGAGAGCACATAAACATATTTCTAGAAGCTCTGCAAAGGTATTTCAGGGATGAATTCAAGATGACAATGGAGTTAGTGAGTGAAATCTTTCTTATCCACCACAGCAGAAAATGTACACTGCATGGTATTCATCATGCTCATTTTCACTCCAGTAATCACCCTGTATTTCAAAATGCCAGTGTAACTTTATTACCAGCTGACAAAAAAAGGAGCAGATCATGTGGTGGACAGACAGCATAAGGGGTATGGAAATGTGCTCTTCAGCTAAATATTTGAGTGTGCCTTACACGTCCCCGGTGTTTTGACTTATGTTATTAAGTCTCCTGCTTAATCCCTGCATTTTTGCAAGATGAGCGTGGTTTAGTATTCAAGTGATGTTCAGACTTGTAGATTACAGATATAATGCAGTGAAGCTCTGCCCCAAGCTCCTCTGACAAGATGGTATGAAGTTTTTAGGTTGCATGCAGATTTAGTCCTTGAGCAGATGCGCAGAGAGGAATTACTAGGACTCAGACAGGGCAAGGACAAACACAGCTTCAGGAGCTCCTCAAAGCTCTTGGTTGTAGCCCTGGGGATTCGAAGCATGGCACTTCTACCCTACCAGAAATAAGGGCTGTCAGTTGGACTGGTTTGGAACACCGGTTCCAAATAATCTGAAAGAGTGCACAGATTCATTAAGAAGAGGAATGTGCAAATTCTAGCAATAGCAAGGAATCTTTTTGCATTTCCTTCACTTTTTTTCTTCACATATTTTATTCTACTGTCTGGTTAGATATCTAAGGTGCATTATTCCATTCTATACATGTCAATTGTCCTAGTTCTTAATATCCGTTGTTTGGCAATATGTTTTTTACCTGTTATTACTTATCTGGGTTTTCTCTGGCTATTGATCTGGAATTTTTCAGCAGCTGGAGTCATAAGACTTCAGTAAATCTAAACTGAAATCCAGACAAAAGGACTCTGCCTGTGGATGGGTTATGTATGCCCAAATGCAATCTACTGCACATGGCCAGACTGACTATGCAACATTTAGCACACTCATTTAAACATATGCAATTTGCATTCATCTAGTAAATAACAAACAGGGACAGTATCTATGAGGAAATCAACTCTCATAGTCATACTGAGATCAGAGTAATTTAATTTTTTTTTTAAAACTCATTGTTTCTGGAAGAGCTTTGCTTGGTTTTTCAAGCTTTGCTTGGTTTTTCAAACACTGCATTTAAAATTAAGTACATGATGTAGGAAAAGCATCATAAGACTATTCTATAACTCTTCTCTGGAAATAACAAATTTATAAAAGGATCTGCACAGTGTATGTGCCAAGATAAAAAGGCTCACTTAAACTGACATTAAGATACCTGTGGTTTCTAAGGAGGTCTCCAAAGGCACACTTAAGAATTGTGAATTTTGTCAGCTGCATATTTTGCAAATATTTATTGTGGTAGGATTTATACTCTTTTTAACTTAAAAGCAAGCAGCAAGAAGCCTTTTTAGGCAGACAGAAGAACGTGCTCACTAAGGAAACATAGAAAGGGTTTGAGCTAATGCTTTTTCTTGAGCCAAGATGAGTCCAGTGACTACATTGGCACTGAAAGAAAACAGGAGCCAATAAAAAAGTCAAAAAAGAAAAAAAATAAAGAAGACTGGGTTCTGGGTGTAGATATGACAATGCTATTCTTCTGCTCAGCCTCAAAAAAGTGTGCACCAATTTTAGTTGTCCCAAGCCAGTTTCACTGCTCCAGTTTCACAAGCCCCAAGAAAGGAGTCATTGCTGTCATGCTCATGACTCCTACAGCTGAGACCTATCCTGTGGAAGGACAAAGAAAGATGGAACTGGATGCCAAGTTCTTTTCAGAAATTTTCTGGACATTTTTTTCCTTGTAGAACTTTATTTCTCACCCAATAATCCGAATATCACACGGAGGACTCAGAATTACAGAATAATGTATGTCACAAGGGACCTCAGAAAGTCATCTGGCCTTACCCCTATTGAAAATAGAAATACTAAAGTGTAAGAATTCCAACTTTTTTTCCTAACAATCACAGAAAACAACACAAATAGCCTTAATGACCTTCAGCATATTCATAAATCTTCATATACAAAAATCCCATTGGAACTAAAGATAACACAGAAAAAAGTCTTCTACTTTTTTTTTTTCTGTTTATTCTGAAGGAATAGATGCCTGACTTTCTGACTCTGCAAAGAAACTTATCTTCAAAGATTTGAGGCGAAAAGTGACTCCCCAGCCACGAATTTCCAGGCTCTCTCTTTAACACCTTGTCTTTTCTAGGGAATGAAGGGAACAATCCTGTTGTCTTCACAAAGACACAACCCCAAGACTTTTTCACAAAACTGAAATGTGTTAGTCAATTATCTGTTCCCTGTCAGGTTAGGCAAATGGTCTTTCAAAGGTTGCCTGGAGGCAACTGGCTACCTGTCATGCTGCCTTACGTGCCCACGGGGTCTTATGCGCCTTAGGTGTCACTGGGGGACAAACCATCTGTAAGAAGTAGGTAGATTGATGGATCCTATACAAATATTCCTCCCTTTATCTGTTGAGTTCCCACAATCTCTCTGCTGTGTTTTATCTGCTTTGGAACTCATGTATTTTTAAGGGTCACAATTTTGTCGTTGTTGCAGAGGAAACTGCAGTGGGAAATCAAAGTGTCCCTCGTTTGTTTTGTTTTTTTTTTTTTTTCCTTCTTGCTTTCTGCAACTAAACTCCTGCCCCTCTTAGAACTTTTTTTGAAATCTTAACACTAAGACTCAGAGCTTTGGTAAAAAAAAAGAAAAGGTGGTGATATGGTTATACTAATGATAATTTTGCTGACAGAGGTGAAAATTATCAAAGGGAGATAAGCTGTAGCATTTTGATGGAGGGTTCATTTGAGGGTAATGAAAATAATCTCCAGAGAAAAAGACATTCTCCTAAAAGCTGTGAGCCTGGAAATAAAAATAAAGCATCTGAATTGTTAAACAAATACACATTTTATAATTAAAGCCAGCTTCTGTCTGAAGATTGGAGGGAGGCTGAATACAATATCTAACTTTCACAGGAGAGTTAAAGGTAATGCTGAGAACTACAAAGCAGCGCTGAAGCAGTACAGGAAAAGCTAGCTGCCACTAAATTAACCAACAAAAAATTGAATAAGGTCAGATCAATACCCATAACTGATTTTTCTGTATCAAAATTGTAAATCAACAGAACTCCCTGAACATGAGCATTGTTAAGAGAATACAGTCCTTTTCTTTGTAATATCTGAAAAAAGTTTTCTGAAGAAAGTGGGGTAAACTTCTGATGGAAAATTTTTTTTTCCTCCCTAAGATTTGATTTGTCGCTTGCTGAACTGGAACATAAGGCTATTTATCTCAACAGCGTGCAGGTAAATATAGAAGAGAGTTTCTGTGAGCTTTCCTTAGGAGAAGCAATCCTTTCATTCAATTACATAAGTGGGATTTAGTGTACTGAGGACAGAAAAAAACCCCAAAACTAAGACTTTTACACTGATATTAATAAAACCTTCTGAGTTTTGCCATTTAAAGGTCAGACACGAGCTGTGTTGAATCAAACTAGAAAATACTTCTGGGACTTAGGAAAGTTTCCTTTCCATGGAATACTAGTAACAAGTCAGAGTGACTTGAAAATGAATGATAGGAGGGAGAAACTGTGCTTTCCCATGAAGCAAAACATACTTCTAGAAGGAAGTGACTGTATTTGTTGAGCCAGTGATCTTGTAGAATATGGTAATTCCTGTGAATTGCCCTGACTGTGGGAAGCAGAAAAAAAGACAGGTTTTGACAATCTCTGCAACTCTTGCAGGGTGTAGCTGGTAGACTGGAGGTTTATGAGAGATTTACAAGGCATACCCATTTTAGTGGGGCTCTGCACTGCTTCCTGCTAGAGGCCTGAATTCACTGAAGGCACTTTAGAAACTGGTACATTTTTCCAGGTCCAAAGATACAAGCATTTACTTTATATTTAGGTTATCTTCTGTTCTATTTACCTAAGATCAAAACAAAATTAAGAATGTAACATATGAATGGTTGTATTGGCTTTGACCAAAGGCTAGACCCAGCAGGCTGTTCCTGCTCCAACAGTGGCCTAAAGCACATGCTAATGGAATGTACAGGAAAGGGCAAACTTCTACAGTGAATCTCTCATCTTGAGCATTTGGTTGCCCAAGTTATTCCTGAGCCAGCAGTCGACTGTGTATTTAGCAATTCTTAGATAATTTCTTTCCCATTGCTTTGTCTACTCTCCCCATGAATCCGTGTAAATCTGTATTAAACATCTGCAGGAAAGAGAGCATATTATCAGTTCTTTTACGTGCTACACAATACTCTATTTTGATCATGGCATGTCATGCCCACCCTATGACAAGAAGGTGATGACATAATTCTATTTAGAGTGCCAATGAAAATGAAACTATATTATTGTGCCTGAGGGGTACCTACCTTTAACCTTAGGTTTCTTGCCTGTCTTCACCTCAGAATGTGGCTTTTCTTCTCTCACAGCCTTCCAGAACACGTGTGTGTGCAGGAATGAATGCACCACTGCAACCTCCTCCCACCCATCATTTGCTGATATTCTTAAAATATATTTTGGTTTAGAAAACTAAAAAACCCAAGAAGACTGACAAGGTAAGCATACCAAGCAATAAAAGAAAATTTACTCTCCAGTAAAACTGCAGCTATTCTCATAATGCATATTCCAAGTCAAGCCTAAGATGTCCTTTATTTTTGCTGAATGTATAAGCTTGTGTGACTCGTTAGGCTCCCATTCATTATGGAAATAGACCAGTAAATTACAGCTTTTGCAAATGCAATCATTATAGCTGTAACTTACAAAATATATTAAGCCCTTTGATCTTTGTCAGAGAACATATCATATACTTTTAAACACATTGCTCGGAAATGGTAATTTAAAAACTATAAACCTTACATTCACAGCTTTAATGCATATATTATGCTGTACATTTATATCAGAAATAATGTCCATGTTCTGTCTATTGCATAATATTGCCTTAAATTTCAGCTGAACAGAAAAAAAATATGATACTGCAAATTGATAAAATATGAATGAAAATTGTCACCCATGAACACCTGTGGGTTTTTGCATTGCTCAGGACTATTATATAAGCTATTTTTTTTTCTTTCTTGTAATAATGTATTGCAAATATTGTTAACTCTGTGATGTTGCTTCAGTATACTCCATAGCTCAGTATTTTATATATCCATGTTTAAAAGTAAATAATGTTTCCAAAAATATTAATCTACAGTTAAAATGCTGTTTGGAAATTAACAGGTTTTGGACTTTGTATATCACATGGTTTTTTTGCTTCAATTACTTTCTAGTGATAGTAAGATGGTGCAGGAAAGAAGTACAAAAAGATGCTTAGCCATTTTTAGTATTCTTTAAGATAACTTACTGTTTATGATAAGAACAGATGTGACATTTATGGATTAACTAGAAAGAGGGAGGCTCATAAAAGTATATGTTTGATTATTAAACTGATATTGTACATATTTGTTCTTATGAAAAATGGCATTTGATCTTGAAAGATCTAGTATAATGTCAAAACCCTGTCTGAGCTGGAGACCAGTCACTTAGAAGGATAATGTCATAACAGCATAAAAGGAGCAGTACATCATATTGAAAATGCTATTCCTTGGTCACTGTAAGATCTACACAAATATATAAATAGTTGGATTTTGGAACTTTACCAACAATTATTCAAGCTTCAAAAATGTTTTGGACTTCAGTGAAATTGAGCAAAAGTACAGATTTTGTCTATGTGTGTGCACTTTATTCTGATGGTTTTGCTGTTTATTGCAATGAGAAGCTATGATCTTAAAAATAATTTCGCTTTTCCTCTGTTTATTTGAACTGGCATTTTCAAAAGAAATACTGAGTGCAGATATTTTACTTAAGAGATAAAGCCACTGTGATCCTTTTTTTTTTAATTTAATTTAAAATTGGGCGATCCAGTGGAACTACCTTAAATAAGTAGAGAGAAAAATATGCTTTTTAAAAAGTATTATTATGAACAACAGCTCTGTGTTGTTTGCTGTAATCCTCACCTAAAAGGAACAATGGTTCTGTCCAGACATTTTGACTTACCCATTCAGTTGCTGTGCACAAACTTCTAGTATTTGTTCATAAAAGGTTTCATAAAATGATCAGCTAATATAAAAAGCTGCTATTTGCCCAAAATAGCATAGCCTGCAGATTTCAAGAGCAACCACTACTGCTTACTGCTTATAATTAATATGACATCACTGATTACCACTTATAAACCTTTTTTATGGGAGCCTAAGCCTCCTATATTATGCGTAACTGAGCATATGGAATCTTAGATCACTTTTTTTGCCTTCTGTCTCTGAAAATTTTCAGAGGAAAAAAAACTAGTCATATTTCATTATTCTGTATATTTAGCAGATCTGTTTTCTTGGCCAGGAGTCTGAAAACCTTTTCTAAGAGGACTTACCCAGCAGCTGTGTTGACAATGCTATTTTTGAATGCAACTTCTAGAGCAAGATGAGTTTTTCACACCTGTGCCTCTGGAGCTCACTTTTTGGGAAGAACTGGGATTTGCATTAATTTTGCAGCAAATAGCATTCAGTACAAAGGAAAAACTCCAAGTTTCCCCTTCTAGCATAGAATGATAAGGAAGTGCAGTCTGTGCTCTGTGGAGAAATTTCTTCTATGAAGGCTCTGGATGCAACATGAAAAATCAGTTAAAATCATCATCTTTTGATGCTGCAATGTATGCCTTCATTGAACTGCTCTTCGGAAAGTTTTATTGGGACAAACTCATAGCTCAGTTTCAATCAGATTGTTACCTCATTGCCATGAAATTAACCATTTCTGGGCTTTTAAAGAACCACATCCACCTGGAGTAGACACTTTGGACCCAAAACAAGTGTCTTCATATCTGTCCTCATGGTTTTATAGTAAAAGGAGCATGTTCAGACTTCCCTTTTGGTGTGCAAAGCCTGGAGTATGAGTGACTTGGCTCCCAATACCGAGGATGTGTTTGTTCTCTAAGTAAGTACTTCGGCAACCTGAGTGTGGATGGCTCTCCCCCTAAAATTAAGGCAAGATCCTAGAAGCCCTCCTGCTCCCAGAGCTGCAGCTTCTGCAGTGCTGCAGGGCCTGGTGGTTTGTACCGCGGCTGTTGTCTGCCTGCAGAGCTAGCTGGAACATCAGAGCCGCTTCACCAACAGTAATTCTATTGCACATCTGAGAATCTTAGTGATTATTTCCTCAACCCGTGAAACATTCTTGCTAGAAATCCATTATGTGAAAGCTGCAAATCCACGGAGTGCATAGCTTTAATGGAGAATCGGGAAGCCAGCTTCTCTTTTTTGTGAAGCTGAGTTATAGAGCATTTTGACATTTGCCAAAGCTTTATTGTCAAGTCAGGTGAAAGATGCTTTTGTCTATGCACTCCCCTTAATACCCATGACAACAAGGAGAGTTTTTTGATAACACCTGAAAATAAATCAGTGTATCTTTCAAAGTAACATCATTTATCCTGTTTCTAAAGGGAAAATAACTCAAAAATGAAAAAAGGAGCAAAAATTCCTTGTACGATCTCAATCTCTTGCCTATGTACTACACACTAAAATGTTAAGATCTATAATCATGTTTTTCCAACATGTCCTTGAGTCATTCAGTGCTCAAGATGATGGCTGCTTTGCAAATGAAGCAGCAATTCAATATTTATAGTTTTAAAATAAAATAAAAAGTATCTTTCGGTCCCTCCCTGGGCTGCGTGCCAGAGGAGGAGGTCGCCGGGGCAACCGGGCGGGTACTCCGGAGCTCTTCTCCCTGGGAGGGTGGCTCTCCCCGGCTGGCTCTGTGGGAGGCTCTCAACCTCAGGTCCGTCTGCCTGCTAGCTGGTGGTATCGGCGCAGAGAACAAAAGAGCGAGAGAGCTGTCTCCGGTGGCAGGGTTTATTGAAGGTCGGGCTCGGGTTCGGGTCGGCGGGAGAACGACAGCAATGCAGGGGATCCACTCGAGAGAGCCCGAGGTTCCCGGGACACGCGGTTTTAAGGGGAACAGACAACCAATGAGAACACAGCAAGGGGGCGGCAACAGAACATAAGTAACGAATCATTACAACTCAAGGGTGGAACCAAAGACTACAGACACAGGTGGAACCAATTATAACTTAGAGAACATAGAACTTTCTGGAACTGGGGGAGGAGAGGGGAGGGTCGCCACGCCCAGTACCACCCCCCGGCCCTGACGGGCAGGGGAAGTGCCAGAAGAAGGGGCAGGGCAGAGGTGATTGTCACCCGTGGGACCAACCCCAGAGGTGTGTTCACACCCTGGACTCCTGCCCCCCGAGGCTGTCAGTATCTGGGTCGGCCCGGGAAGGGACGGGACTTCGGGGGTGCACCCCAACAAATATTTATTTTTTTTTATTGTTTAGAGATTCCATAGGTCCTGTACTGCACACCATAAAATTGTCTCAGCCAGTGAGGCAGCGTTCAGTAGATGAAGGAAATAATGCTGGCTGCTGCTCCACTTTCGATTGATGTTTTTATTATGACTGGGCACAAATAATTAGTTTTGATTCATTTTTTATAGAAGTATTTGGAAACAAAGGCTAAAAATCATTTGCCTTCTACATTTTTGGCAGATATTTAGGAAAAAGTTTGCAAACAAAATCAATCAGTCGAACTTGAGATGAATGAACACCTATTTGGAATAACTTGAGAAAAAAAGCCAGCGGATGTGATAAACCTGGCCAGCAGATGCATTGCAAAGTCTTCATTCTAAGCAATCATCTATGTTACTACATTGAATGTGTTTGATGAAGGGGGCTCTCCAACAGGGTTAAAAGATAGATTTTTCAGTCTGACTGCCAAGTAAGAAGAACATTAAAAATTTATTTTTAAGTGCTATTATATCTTTCCACAGGAATGCAAAAGACACAAAAACTTTCCCTGGTGACGAAAATATTCCATATAACTACAATAAAATGTTTTATTTTCATGCGTATGTAAATGACTTGAGCTTTTGAAAAGTGCTCCTTCCCAAAATTAATGTGGGAAAAGCCTTTTACCCAACAACTTAAAGGTCTGAGCCCTCACCGATGCACAACAACTCAAAATCAAGTCCATCTCTGCCAGAGAATGCTTTAAGTTGGAAGACACTAATCACCATGTCAAGGAAACGGAAGGAAGGCTTTAAAGAAACTCGAAGTATTTTCATGAGTTGTGAAACACACCAGTTTTATGCTTTTATTTATACAGTTCAGCTGAAAAAGGATGGATATGATGTGACCACCTCAAATAGCTTCATAGTGTGAGTCCTGAAATAGGAGAGCTTTTAGCTCATGCCTATGATGTGCCTGGCAGAAGGTGTTATGTTTCTAAGGGATTGCTAAAGCCACTGGTTTAGAGTGCATTCCGACCTGGGCTTTCTTTGGAGCTCTTCCACTTTGTAGAAAATTAATTACATGCATACTGAGAACACCAATGATTCTCCCATGTGATGAGTAGAAGATTTGTTGAAGCCGTAGAAATACCTGTGTTTAAACGTGAGCTCCTTGGAGAGCCAGGCATTCCTTCCACATTCAGGACTACAACACCACTGGCTGTCTAAGCCACTTACATCCAAGGTAGAATTTGAGGGTGGAAATGAGCCTGATTTTCCCATAGCAAGTTTCCCATGTTATATAAAGGTTATATCATGCTATCGTCTTATGTAAAAGTGCTAATAATACTAACGATGGTATGAATTCAACTGGTATTTGGAAAAAAAAAACCCACAGAGGTGAACATGCTTCATTTTTTTTCTGGCAGATTTACATTTTTCTTAAAAAACAATTACCTAGAGGCACCCCTGAATTAATCACAGAATCTCTTTTGCTCTTTTACGATGATTTGAGCACTTCAAAACATTTTGCTGATTTTCTTATTTGCATATTTGAATCTGTGTCAACTAACTTTCCTGTGGGTTGAAGAAACGTTGAAGAAGACTGGATTGTGGGGGAGTCTGTCATGCTCAATATGCGGTAAGCTAATGCTCCGCTTTGTCCACCGCACAGAAGACAGCTGGAGCAATCCAGAAGAAATGAGGCACCAGTAACATTTGTAACACCCTTTCAATCTTATCTTGGGGTGAACTGTGTGTATCTTTCATGTATCTTACACACTGTGGGATCTCCCATACAGATCTGTCAAAACTTTCGCGCACAGTAAACCTACAGACCTTGTCTAATTTTCACTACTACAGGGCTCTAACATGTACTAAGAGCTCGTTATTTGGAGTGGGTTGGTAAGGCACCAAGTTCTCTATTTGTAGGTTGTTACAGAGGGGTCTACCTCCATCCTGTCCTCTGGCGGAAGAGGCTGGGGGATAGCCCTGGACACTGTTACAGTACACACACACACTGCTTACCCTCTGTGCACACAAGCGGCGTCAGAGCATCATCACTCTGTCGGGGGAAAAAGGGGAGGGAAGAAGAAGGAATGACCGTGGAAGAGGTAAAACAGGAAGGGAAGCTAGAGGAACACACAGTGCCAGGTGGGACCAGGCTGCATACACTGGCCCAGACCCCAAACTAACACTGCAGCTAACGTGACACCACAGCAGTATTGGCACCTAATAATTTCTGTCTAAATTTGAAAGTATCTTGAATTATGATTAGTGTCATGGTATTGCCCTGTGGCTCCTCACTGATAAGTCAATCTTCAAGTTCATGGTGTTTAATCTCTTCTGTTGGCCTTCTTCACTTCATCCTGGGTCTGACATCTCTCTCTACTTTGGACAAGCTATCACACTTCTCTACAGTACTCAAAAAAAGGCACTGCAATATCTTTTAAAACTGTAAGTTTGGATTTTGCTATCAAATATTTTACAGAATATTCTTCTCTCTTCCTCAACCAAGACCAATTCACCTTACAAGAATTTTCTTCACTTCGCCCATTCAGTTTTTTGCAGATGCTCATCTGCAGAAAGGAAATTTATGGTTTTGTTCCCCTGCTCTCCTCTCCTAGGTTGGCAGGAATTATCCGGGTCAAGGACCGTCTTTCTTGTTTTCTCATTGTTTTGTGCACAGAAACACCTTTCCTTCTCTCTCCTTTAGACGATGGACTAGTCCTCATTCTAGCTTGTCAGCTCAGGTATTTATGTGTGCAACAAATAATAATTAATGGAAAAAAAAGTATTAAAGGGGCCCAGTCCAACCCTGGCACTACAGAGAGCAATGCTGCCAAGCACTACCTTTTTGACGTCTCACTAGCAGGCAATTTGTAATTTTGGGGCTAGGAGTGGCTGGATTTGTGGTGAGGAGGAAGTTTTCAGGGCTGAGGGTGCTTTTCCTTCCTTCTGCCAGCAAACAGCGATCCACGCCAGGATTTGCTTTATGCTCCTGTATTCTGTATTTCGGCGATGCAATGTGTAGCACGTTTCTCTCTCTCTCTCTCTCTGTGTGTGTGCGTGTGTGTGTGTGTGTGTGTGCGTGTGCATGTGCGGCTCTCCCTCGCTGTGTCTTGTCCCCAGGATTTCTCTCTGCCTGGCTCCGGAGGCTGCTGGAGCGCTGCGCGGAGCAGAGGTTTCCCCGGCTCCCGTAAATACAGGCACACGCATCCAGTGCACCACACGCACGCACACCACACACACACACCCACCCACAGAGGCACACAGGCACCCTCCGAGCCGCTGTCCAGTCCATCCCCACGCCGGCTGCTTTCCCCACAGTCTCCATCCAGCCTGACAGAGGCGGCAGGCACAGCTCCGCGGCGGATCGCGCTGACGCTGCCCCGGGACTCCGCTCGCAGCAACGCGCCCGCGGTTTCAATCTTCACAAGCTACAGACAGATTTTTACCCTCTTTTTCCCTTTGCCTTTTTTTTTTTCTTTTTCTTTTGGTTTTGGGGTTTCTGATTGTGGTTTTGGTTTTTTAATTTTTTTTCCCCTTTGGCGTGGGGCGAGCGCTCTGCGTTTGCAGAAGAAGCCGGGGGGACAAGGCTGCCGCTCTCCCGCCCCCGCCGTGCGCGCATGTGTGTGTGTGCGCGCCCATCTCCCCCCCACCT
>VZRL01004026.1:741351-755357 GCA_013397895.1 Origma solitaria
GGGATCGCGGCGGTGTGTGAGCGGCGCGGAGCGGAGCTGCTCTGCCGGCCCGGGTGGCACCCGGGGGCTTCCCGGAGGCGCGTGTGTGTGCAGATGATGATTTAATAAATATAGAAACTAAAGAGGTGGGGGGTAAAAAAAAAAAAAGGTAGAATGACGGGGACGCGGGCAGGCTCAGCCGCGGTTCTGCTCGCTGGCTGAAACTTCTTGAGAGTTGCAGCCGGGCGGCGAGAGGCAGCGGGCAGGTCCGCAGTGGCGGCCGCCCCCGCTGCCTCACTGTGCGGGGGAAAAACTTTGCTCTCTGCCCCCGGGCGCAGGGCGCGAAGGAGGCGGCGGAGGAGGAGGGCGAGGAGGGCAGCCCTGCTCCCCACCCGCACCCCGCTGCGGGCCAGGCCGGGCGGGTCGCCCCTTGGAGGCGCCGCCGGGCGCCTCCGCCGCAGCCCGGATGGAGCAGAGGCACCGGCTGCCGGGGAGAGGCACCCACACGCATCCACACACTCCGCTCCGCCGCCCGGCAGCCCCGGCAGCCTGTTACTTGGCTCTTCCGTCTGCTGAAGCTTGCCTACAACAGGTTATATCGCAGTCCGCCTACGAAGGTGTTGGGAACGGTTTTTTGTTGTAATTTTGTTTCCCTGCTTTTCCCTACAACGTTATCACTATTGCATCTTTAAGACTGAATGAATAAAAAATATGTTTGGGGCTGAAAATCATTTAGCAATCAGAGAGCACCACAAAAAGAGAGAAATTATACGTGAAGACATGAGCTGGGGCTGTTTAAATCGGACTGCTTGAGCCTTCAAGAAAGGTTTATGCTTCGCCAGTGCCACTTTGCTGTTAGGTCCTGCTATTTGTGGAGTGAATTAGGTGCTCCTCGGTTTGCTCGCTTCCTCTTTAAACTTGGAGGCAGTAGATTTATCTTCCTTGAGGTGAAATAACGCCACAGTTATTCACTGTGCAATATTTAGCACTTTACATGAGGAATGATTAATGTGGAGAATCTCAGGACAGTGAGGCTATAGTTCACGAAGATATGGGGAAGGTTGTTCCATGTTGCACCTTCATCCCTCAGGCTTACTGATTCTCTGGTCCTTCTGTGCTTTTTCCTGTAATTTATATTCAGGTTGCTCATCAGTTATGTGAAATCATGAAATCTCTCCTGTGAGCCACAGATCCTTTGAATATGCAGTCATGATTTCCTTTGCTCACTGTTATACCAGCTGCTTTGAGACAGGATGGTAGGATGTCCTCTGTCCCATTAAAAAAAGAAATTCCAGTAAATCTGAGACTTCTAATAACTTTGGGTAAACACTTGTTGCTTTCAGCTCACAGAGAAGTTTTATTGTTTCATATATTTTCGGAATGTACAGTGCAAAGCTGACATGCAATTTTTAAGTAAGCCCAGCATTTGCAAGTTTCTGTTGTATCAGTACAGAAAGACTGAGAATAATTAATTATTTAATAGTAGTTCAATCCAAAATTACTCCACAATTTCCTGCTAAGTTTCATAAGTAATTCAAGTTTTATGATTAAGTACATGGTTTATGGGGGTATGAGTTATTTTTTCTGAGCTTCCTATTGAAGTTGCTTGGGTTTTTTGTGGTTTATCTGCCTTTTTGCTGGTTCGTATATCAACTTTTGAGCAGTTCTGTTTGTAGCTGTTCAAGTTAGTTGTTGGAAGACTAGGATTGCTTCAAAGTGTGTTTCTGAGTGTGCTGTTCTTGTACGGTGCTGCGAGGTGGTGTAATAGCGGTTCATGCAGCATGGGCTCTTGTTAATGTGAAAGCTCTGTATTTGCTACCTGGTGCAATGTTGGAAGTGTAGTTAAAGCAATCAATGTACAGGTTTCAGATGCTTTTTCCTTCTTATTTTTTTCTTTTTTTTCTTTCTGTCTTTTTCCATCATACTGGTTTGGTTAAGGAAGTAATTTGGTGTTAGAGAAGTGTAGCTTGTCAAAGGCCTCGTGTTTTAAGGAGTTCAAAGAACTTCAATTACAATCATATTTCTGAACAAACATTGTGTTTTCAAAGGATTTTGCATCAATGTCTTGATAATATGATGATAAATAGCAATACACTGTGGTTTATGTGTTTTGATTTAACAGTAGTCATGTTTTTAGTTGTCATTTGTTTAAAAACTGTTTTCTGGCTAGGACTGTTGGAATGGATAAACTGAAGACAGTGTATATGTACTGAGGCAAAGTGTGTATGTACTGATGTAAAGTGCTGAACAATCTGTTTAAATTAGAGAGGCTATGGACATAGAGGTACCTCTCTGTTGAATGGAACTGCAATGCAAGAGACTTGTAAGATGACTTCTGTAACGTTATTTATACTGTCACTCACTTTTGCACAGAGAATGTAGATGTTACAGATTTAAAAAGTTGTCAGTTTTTGCTCTGCAAGGCAAGGTTTTCCTACAGTATATTTTCGCATGTGAAATATGTTGAAGTTGGCAGTAATGTGACTACAGTTGCTCACTGTATTTTTACAACAATGCTAAATTGTTCTATGTTATTGTATAGAACTTATTTATAATCAGCCTTCTGTGTCTGACGTCTTGTTTGATCACCAAATTCTGGTACTGTGACCTTCACTGGAGTACAGCGAATAAAGTGGTTTTCAACATAGGTTATCAAAGTAAGTCCTCAATAAAGGAACTTTGCCTGGGAAGGGGGAGCAGAGGAAGAAAATTTGAAGTATACTTAATGTGCTGCCGTAGGCTTGATTCTGTGCATCAGTCACATGCAGGGTAGGTAGCAGGAGCCTTCATACCTCTGGCGGGCTGTCCTTGTAGAGGGCTCCTCTCTGAGAGCTGCTGTGGAGTATCCTGTGCGTTCAAAAAGCGTTCTGCTGTGAGACTCAGGTTGTCGTGACCCAGCGTTCATAAGTGTTAGTGGAACTCCTGAGGACTTTGCAGAAAATGTTTTGCTGTAGGAAAATCTGTCGTTTGAAAGTCAGCACACGAGAAAAATCATAGAACATATCTTTTGGCAATACTTGTTCAACTCCAACCGTGACTTCAGTAACTTACATCATCTTAGTGGAAATCGTGAAAAGGAAGGGTCAAAGTTAAAGTTGGATTGTGCCCTTGCCTCAGAGTTTTCTGAATGAAAGTGAATGTCTGACTGTTTAAAGTAGTAGATGTGTCGGATTTGTGCCTTTCCACTTCCAAGGTGAAGGGTGTGGAGGTTTTGTGTGTTGTGGTTTTGCTTGGGATTTGTTTTTAATTTTGTTTAGGGGTTTTTACTACGTGCTGAATAGTAGTTGATTTAGATAAAGACTAGAAATGTTCTGGTAAGCCTCCAGCAGTAAAGATGTTGAATTTTAAATGCTGCGTAAGAAGTGTGTGAACTTTGTTCTCTTGCGCAGATGAAGAACAAGGTGAGATTCTGGCAGCGCAGAGACATCATAGTCAAAGTAACTGAAATGAAAGCAGAAGCAAACCCTTCATTTTGAAGGTCAGAAGTCACTTGAAATTGTGCTTTGATGAATAGGCTTTATACTGGCATAATACAGAGGCGTTGACTGAAGCGAGCTAGCATACATAACACAGTTGCTTGTAGCTCTAAAGTGGTAATAATAATGATAATTTATTAATATTATCATCGTTAATAATAATAATAATAATAGTACCTCAGTAGTTACCCATGCAGTTGAGCTAATCGTCCATGTCAGATTTTCCCAAGATACTCTTTCTGAATGTTTTGGTTTCGTAGCTCTAAAGTGCAGTAATAGATTGACAGAATAGCAGAAAATCCTCCTGACTGAGTCTGTATCCAAATACTTTTTCATTAACACCTTCTTTTACTATTTCTCTTCTGCTGTCACTGAGAGCTGTGTGAAGAAAGTGTCCGTAGACCAGGAGGTAGATGGGGCTTCACAGAGAGCTTGTGTGGTTGCCTCAGCAATGTTAAAAAAGGAACAGCCGTACTAAAATGAATACTATATTCAGTGCAAATTTGTGAAATCTGTAATGGACCATTAGACATTAATTCACTCCTGATCTCCATTATGGACATGGAAGTCCATGGCAGTGAAGATGGACGCGGAATTTCATGTAAACTTTCACATTGTGTATGACCCCTCTCACCTCTGTTTGCAATTTCAGTAACTGCAGCATCAGGAGTCTCTCCGGTCGCCTCCCCTTGCCTCTGGTCACCTCCCTCATGTTCCAGCTGTGGGTGCAGGGTGCATGCTAATAAATTGGCATGTGCATGTAGCTAGGAGGAAGTGCAGCTTTCCTAAGACCTGTCTTTGCTGTCACTTCTGTACATATTTATTGGTTTGTGTGTGACTGATGCCATTAAGGGGAATACAACTTATGTATGCACATCTAAACTTAAAGGTGATGTTTGTAAGATCAGGGCCTTTGAGAAGAAATACCATGTTTTTAATGCTTATAAATAATTCAGTTTTGAATGAGAATTTTAAATCTCAGCATCTGGAGCTTCCCAGTGTGACTTTATGCTACATTATCTTGGAAAGAGGGACTTTAAAATAGAAAAGGCGGTGCTTTAATAATTAATGTAATGATGAACTTCAGTGTATTGTCTCTAATCATTTCTTTTCTTTCTGTTTTCAGTCTGATTTATTGTCAAAAAGCATACCTAAATCTATAATATTTTCTACACCTCTAAGTGCTAATGTGTTAAACTGTTCTAATGCTCTATTAGTACTTGTTTCATCATATGCTGTTGTGAAATACTCCTGAGATTAGGTGGTGTGCAGACAC
Organism: Origma solitaria; assembly: GCA_013397895.1. NCBI lineage: Eukaryota > Metazoa > Chordata > Aves > Passeriformes > Acanthizidae > Origma > Origma solitaria. The sequence goes on from VZRL01004026.1 coordinate 746,083, forward strand.
CAGAGGTCAAGCACTATGTTAAAAGCTCAGGCCATTCTTTTTATATTACTGCAATAAAGAATATATTCATTTCATTTATACTACCACTTGGCTCTCATAAAAGGTCAGTTTCAGCTGAATGTACAATTACTTGCAAATGGCAAATCTTATAACAAGTGATAAACAATAAAAGCTTTTCTGCGTAATTTGTCTTTAAAACTACTACCTGCCATTTCTTTTGAATGACTTGAGCATCTTGCAGTATCACTTGGAGATCTCTGTCTTATTCCCCACGATACATGGAAGAAAACTATGCATACTAATCTTCCTTTCTGTTTAGTAAAGTCAAAATGCATAATTACATTAAAATTTCTAGTTGAAATAACAGGCTTGGTGCTTAAAACTCCATTATGGTATCAAAGTATCAGCGCTCCCATTACTAGCAAAATGAAATTACTTTTCCAGTGAACTATGACTGTATGCCCCCTTTTGTACCTGGTTAATGGGTGCTATCTCTGTGGGAAGGGAACCCTCATTCTGTGGTTTTGACTGTTCGTGCTACCAGGCATAATTATTTTAGCAGCTTAAATATGTTTCAAAGAATTAACACTTCTCCAGAAATTCCTAAGAACAGCATATAAAGGTTGGTTTTTAAAAGCAGAATAGTTATGCTAAAGAGAGAGAATACATTACAAGATGCAAAAGGAATTTAAAATGTGTTGCAGATGGCAAGAAAACATATGCTGGTAAAATTCGTAGCACTTTATTACTCAGTGTGTAAAAAGGCCTAAAACCTACTGAAACCAAGGTTTGCTTTCTTCAGTACTTATTGCTCTAGAGCTGCAGCACACGTCCAAAAAAATGAGCTTCCCTAATAAGAACATTTCTAGCTCTTGTTACAGGAGTCTGTCACAAAGACCACCAGCTCTCTCCGGTGAGCTGCTTTCGGCTAACGTGACCTTTTCCTTCCTGCCAAGTGAAACAGCAGCACTTTATTCTGTTGAGCAGTTGTGGAACACGGACGACACGCAGCATTTGGAGGCCAGTGCTGCCAGAGATGTGCTGGAAGAGAGGGTCCCTCTGACTGCACAGGTGACAGCAATTTGGGTCCAACTGTGATGCCTGCCCAGCAGGGACAGTCTCTGTGGGCAGAGTCAGGGGTTATGGATAGTGCTGGGAAGGCTACTGTCCCCTCCACCCACTGTGAAACTGCAGGGAGAGGCTCTGCAGCACAGCCCCAGCCCTGATACAGGGTCGAGACCTATTGGCCACCTGTCCTGGTCCTGATTTTCAGGGCTGGGGACAGGAGCTGCTTTCAGTGTATCAAAAAGAAGCAGCCAGGGCTGATACTCCTAATGCAAACAGCAAATTGCTCTCCAGCTCGCCTGGCCTGTGAGGTCTGACACCTTGTGCTTCTAATGGCCTTTTAACTGTGTCTCCAGCTGAGCAGCAGATGTAAAGGGTACTGAGCATCCCAAGCGGGTTTTTTTTTCCTCCTGAAAGAAGCATTTCTAGAGATGCTTGACTAACAGTGGAGCCTTGGACCTGCTCACTGACCTGTTGGGTTTAAAATAGCAGGACAAATCTCCTAAAATGAGTGAAAGTGTCAGCTACTTTTAACAGGTGCTGTGAAGTGGCATTAAATAAGGTATGCTTACAGAATAACACATAGTATCTCTGTGTGTGCATGTGTGTGCGTGCACAGGTAAAGTAATGTTTTTTTTCTGGCTTCAAAGTCACATTTAAGGGCTGAAAGAGCTAGAGAAGTTGCACATTCCCAGAATAAGTGCTTGCAAACCAGGTTGAAACTTTGTTTATGGGCCCGCTCTGAACAACACGTGCAAATGCACATGAATACAAGCATAAGCACAATAAAAAACTACGCAGGGCTCAGTTCATATATGTCAGAAAGATGAAAGGCTAAGTCAACCATGCTAATCCTACTGTTTGGGAAGTCCTATTAATTCAGGCTTGATGCTTGACTAAGTACTAGGTCATATAACCCACCCTGTAAGTCAAAAGCTGGACTTCTCTGTTGCCAGAAAGAGTTTCTTCGCCAGTCTCTGCAGCTGTTGACATGTCTGTAATGGTAGCAACATATTTCTTTGATGTTTTTAGCTATGTCCCTCTGGCTTGTGTGCTGAGTTTCTAACATGCTAGAGACTGCAGGAACACCTTTCTGGCATTTATATGAGTTTGCCTTGGAGTGAAGTCAATGCTTGGGGTGAGGCTTTTATAAATCCGGGTGTCAGATTCTAGTGTGGTATAGTGGAAGGATGTATGTAGATACTGCTGTGGCAGAAGGACTGTGGTGATATGTGGGAGTACTCCAGACCTGGCAAAATACAGTCTGTAAATGCCTCACTAGGGTTCTCATGTGAAATGTCTGTGGATGGCTTTTGAGTTATGGTCAGTATCCCTTATGACCTTGGAGTTTGTCTTTGAGAGCAGTAATTAATACAGGAAACTAGAATGGCTTTCTTAAACAGAATTTATGTTTTAAGAAGTGAAACATAACATTGGGGAATGGATCTTTATGTGCAATTATCCTCCTGAAAGTCAGACAGTGGTGACTGATGGTCACATGGCTAGGGAGGCTCCTTGTGAGATCCTGGGTACATTTCCTGTAAGTTCTGTTCAGTTCAGGATTCCGTTTCCCATTTCCAGGAAATGTTTCTCTGACATGCTGACCTGAACTAAAAAATTGATCTGATAGCTAATCCACCAAAAACAATCTTGAAGTTACTGAGGATGTTATGTGGGAATGTGTACCTGAAGTCATGATGAGAAGAGGAGCCTCACAATCAGATGCTGTCTTTCAGGTAGATGTCTTACAATTCTCTTGAAACTGCTGGAGAAAGATTGCCCATCTTTTCCCACATGTCGCTGAAATGCAGTGTGGCAGTAATATAGTGTTCTTAGCAGGACAGTTGAGAAGAAACTAATATAGCTGAGCATTCTTGGCTATTATATCCATTTCTGTGCTCGGCTTTCTAACTGCATCAGCAAAATTTCACAAGCCATACTAACAAAGTCGTCTGTTCTCCAAAACTGAAGGAGCTGGGCACTTGCCTGGGATGAAGGATTGTATTGAGAGGGCTTTACTACCTTAGGGAAACTTGCTTGTTACCACGTCAGTGTGTGATAGTTAATGTGGGTGTCTGCTGATTTTATGGCACGTTGGATTTGGAGGCAAATGGATGGGATTGTTAGGCCTCATGTTTATGTACTGCTATTTGTTGCTGTTTTCATGTTTCAAATCTTTTCTACACATGAGGGTGCCCATTCCCAGCTCTGTGCACCTTTGACATTGCAATTGTGCTCACAGTGGCACTGAAATAGATTGTTAAAAGCAGTGGCAAAATGCTTCTTTGTATGTCCTAAGTATCCATTTATCAGCCATTAGACTTCAGATGTTGCACAATGTCTAAATGTCTTGCAGTTTCTAAGTACCCTTGTTTTTAAATGAGTGCTTGTCCTTAAGAAGCTTAAACAATGCAGTGATGAATCAAAGGCCTGGGCTGATGAACAACCGTGCCCAGTTGCTCAACCTGGTCTGTTTTCTATCTTTTCACTTAAACTGATGTAGTGTTTCAGGACTGGTCCAGAAAGGACCTGTAAATGCAAATAGAGACTTCATCTTCTTTAGTTACGCAGAATTGACTCACAGCATAAACACAAAATATAAATATTTATTTCCCTGATATTAGCTTTTGGCTTTACAATTTTAACATATAAGTTAATACTGCCTATGAGCAATTTAAGCTCCTTGGATGAGAATAGATATATCATTTAATCTGTCAGCATTATCTCTGACATAGAGAACTCTGGAAAATACCTCTTGAAGAGTTTCTCACTCAGGCCATTTTCTCTTTAACCAGTTAGAGTCATTGCAAGTTACAATATTCTTGTCTGGTCCAAACTTTGCACAGCATGCATTTAAAACTGTTTCAAAAATGTAATATGTCAAAGCTGACTCACAGTAAAATCTTCCTTAATAAAATAGTTGTTATTTTGTGAAGTAGTCTATCCTTGGCTAGCAGTCCTGTTATGAAAATTAGGCAGGGAAGACAGATAATGCAAATCAAAATTGCAAAGTCATGTTGGCTCAACAGAGGTTTAGGTGGTTCTGAGCATAAAATTAAAATCTAATTTAAAAATGAAGGTATTTAAAAGAGTGGCACAGGGGATGTATATTTATTGAATTGGTGACAAGCCAGGAGCAATATTCCTTGACCATTGCTATTCCAAGAGATGGTCTGTGTGCTGACTATGGCCTGGCAATGAGCACTGTCAATTGAATACCTGGAACACAACTAAAATGAACTGATTAAATACAAACACCTGTCTTTGCCATGTAGCATGGGTGAAGTGGAAGGACTCCCAGAAATGACTTCCTGAAACTGAATGCTGAAACAGTGATTAGCTTGTTCTTAAAGCTGATCTTCAGAAGTCCTGTACTGTTCTTTGAATGAGAACTCCAAAGCCTCTTTCTTCTGTAACTACTAGGACAGCATACTAAAAGCCATGTATGAATTGACTGTGGTAAGATTGCCTCTGAGGCATGTGCATGCTTCTCTTACTAGTTTTTTGAGTTAAAGACCACCCCTCCCCAATTTTTGCCTGTCTCCATTGAATGCAGCTGATGGAGGAATGTGATTGGTAATTAATTGCAGGGGTCTTTTTACAAAAGTAAATAGAGGAGTAAATGATCAGAATTCAAAATTGCAATTTAATTGTGTGAAGCACTGAAGGAATACAAAGAAGGAACAGACTTACAAAATCATAATGTCATAAGTTATGTATGTACTGTTTAAACCTTTTTCTGTTACATAAAGTTCAAATGTAATACAAATAAATATGCTGCTTAATTTTTTAATTGTCCTTCTGAAAGATGCCGACTTCATATCCTGGTGAGATTCAGCAGTAATTGATGGATCGTTTGTGGATGCATCTTTGTACCTTGTTAATTAGTAATTTAGAGTTTGAGTTTGCTTTTTAAAGCAGCTCCAGCTGGACACTCTAAATCATTGTCTAGAGCACAGTCTATGCTCAATACAGAAACTGGCCAAACCGCAAAATCTTTCCACTTCGTATACCAAAATCTGGTTGCTGGCGAATACTTAAACACAAATGCAGATAATTCTGTCTCTTCAACCTAGAAGAATGCATGGAAGTATTATGTCCACAGTGTGGGGACATATGTATATACATTCATAACCCAAACAGCTCCTTACATTCAATGTCTGCTGGGTGTATTGGACACCAGACACTGTTTTCTGAGGTATTTTGTAACACTGTGGATAATAAGTGGATTATAAATTTGGATTATAAGGGAGGTCTAATTGTGTTTTTAATAGCTGCATGGTTTTCCTGTCATTGTTCCTTTTTTCCTTTGAGTATTCTAGAGTAATTTCCCTTTTTTTGGTGACAGGATGGTCACTGCCATTACCTCCATTCCTAATGGACCTCCAGCTAAATCTGGTTTTGACCAAAGAGGAAATCCTGCAGAAGTTCACTGTCCTTTTCAACTGAAAGAAGAGCAAAAATCCTACTCAAGATGAAGCGAATTGTATACTTAAGAATGGATTAATCCAGATTTTATTCTGTAAAGCCAAACAAATCTGATATCAGTCCATAAACTTCAGTTGGGTTAAAGAACCATGTGTGTCATTTCGCTGTTGATTTATATACTTTTAGGGTTTTTTTAATAGTCCTTTCACCATCATTATTACAATTATTGGACAGCACTGACAATAAACCTTTCTAGAAAGACTAATGGCATTGGCAAATTAGGATCATCATCATTTTAATGGCTGATACCTAAGTGCTCATCTTTTTGTTTCATTCTGTGGCTTGCCTGATGTTCAGAGCCGATCAACCTGTTGCATGCAGTGACTGTTCAGATGAGTCATGTGCAAAGGACTGATGTAACAAAATAAAACTTCTCAAAATGGAACTTAGGGTTTCTATATGTTTGTGTTAATCCAATAGAGAGATATGGAGGTAAAACCTTAGTAAGTTAAAATGGGCAAATATGAGATGAGCTGTTTAAAATTTTCAACAATAAGCATCTTGGGAAATTGATACTAACAGCTAGCAGCCACATTTTCTGATTAATACATATTTGTATTTTTGACACACTCATATGAAAGGCAAATTTTTAAACATTACTAATATTTATTCCACAAATACATGTTTCAATTTTATTTCACCCTGCTGCGATCTGCAAGTGCTAATCATTGGAACTCTTTGGAGCAAAGGAACTTACCAAGTTGTGTTAGATATAACAGGAACAAAATATTCAAACAAATTTTTGTGGAAAAAGTGTCTCGGTCAATCTAATTTTACAAGTGAGCTGCAGGCATGTCTTTCAACAGTGAGGAGTTAATTTGCAAAGGCAAGATATAGAATATATTCTGAACATATTCTCAGTTCCTTACAGGGAACTTCTCTCTTCTAAATTATTCTTTTCCATTCTGTACAGAACATTTCATGTTTATGCTACACAGACACATAAATACATTCCCATTTCAAAATAAGAAAAAAGTAACAGATAATTCAATTTTTAATGTTACTTGTCATTGCTGAAATACTTACTGCTTCCACAGAGTTACGCCATCGCTGTTTTTACCAATACAGTCCCTTATTTTAAGCAGCTTTCTGTCTCGCAGGATAATTTTTCATATAGGTACTTAAGGCTACAGGATACAATGCATGAAGGAAGTCAGAACAATTGAGTAATCAGACAGTGAATGTGATGTAGGAGAAAAATCCTTTGTATGATGCTGATGAGTGAGAGAGTTACTCCTCACTCCACCTTTTGAGAGAACATCTTCAAGGCCCTTTTTTGGAGGGATGCATGTGATCTTTCCTTTTGAAGCAATTCCACTGTGCATAAATAGTATCACATAATAACAGAAATAGCAGGAGAGTGGAGAGGGACATTTTATAAGGGCTTGTGGTGATTGGACAAGGGGGGAATGGCTTTAGGTGAAAGAGGATAGGTTTAGATTAGCTATTAAAAAGAAATTCCCTACTGTGAGGGTGGTGAGGCACTGAAAAAGGTTGCCCAGGAGAGTTATGTATGTTCCATCGCTGGAAGTGTTCATGCCCAGGCTGTATAGGACTTTGAAGAACCTGATGAAAGGTGTCCCTACCCATGACAGGGGGCTTGGAAATAGATAATTTTCAAGGTCCGTTCCAACCCAAATAATTCCATGGTTCTGATTCTGTGTTCACTGAGTCAGACAGGATGTTTTGTTTTGTGCCTGTTTTTTAGCACATCAGTGCTAACTATTGGAAGTGCACGTAATTATTGTTAAAGTTGAGTTCAGGTTAGGCTGTAGTTCCAGCAATGGTTTGATCGTTCCTCAAACATGTGCATGAAACAGAAAGCCTTCTTGGAAGATGTTTTTATTTTCCTGTTAGTGGGAGTGGGTGGTGGTGCAGAATGATTCCTTATATACCCTGCTAAGGGGTTTAACATTTTGTATTCTATAAATATATTTTTTTAAAGAATAATACTATTTTAAGAATAATATTGTAAAAACAAACAAAAATATCCCATGGAAAGTCAGCAGCAGAAATCTTGGTGTTCTCTTTTGAAAATTAACCTATTCTCCTAAGGTGATCCACTAAGGTTAAGGTACCAGAGAGGGGTCTTGAACATCCTGTGGGTTCTGTCTGTTTCCACCAAGTTTTATTTACTTTATGAGCCTAGATATAAACTCGGCACTGGGAATAGCAGCAGCTTTATAACTTTCTCCTGGGGAAATTGTTTGACTTTAGAAGCACCTTAGAAAGTTGCAAAGGTATTGCTGGCCAACAGGCACAAAATAATTTGATATAAAACTGAGCTCTAGGTTGCTGTTGGAAACCACCAAGATAATGAGTCAGTTTTAGAAAAAAACCAGGTTCATTATTTTTTAATTGGGCTGCTCATCAAAAATGCAAGAGGTGTTCCAAATATCATGAAGTTTAAGGACATTAAATTCTGATTAATTCCATATACAAAACATGATGGATCCATCGATTATACACTGCTGACCCTCACAAGTGAGTTCTTCCTCCTTTTCAAATGCTTTCTCAGGTGAAAAACAACACAATCATCAATTTAAGCAGTATATAAGTATGAACTGAAGTAAGTACTTAAAATGAAACTTGAACAAGACCAAAAGCTTTTTGGCAAGATTATTTCAGGGAACAGTTAAAATAAATGAGAACAGTTTTCCTTTGTGATTAACACCATTATATTCTCATTCATTCATGACGTTATATTAATTCAGGATATTATATTCATTCAAGACTTACACAGCAATTTTCAGAGGAGCTGTGTAACAACAAAATGAGAAAAGCAATAAAAGACACAGAACTAATAATACATTTGATATTAAGAGAAAGCAGGATGCAGAGTGGGCTGGGAAAATTGGGGCATATCTACATTCAGCTTGCTGCAGAACTCTGATGTAGGAAGATGTAGGAACTAAAGAAGCTTTTCTCATGCAGTTTACATAGACATAACCGTGACAGGGGAGGTGGATATTTGGTGGAATGCTGATGACTGGACTTACAAGGCTTTCTGATATTGGTTTTTTGCTTTCACTTTCAGTATAAATTCTCTCCTTGTCACCATCAATCCCAAAAATAAAACCAGGATCAAAATTCCCTTTCTGAGAATTTTGTAGTCATTTGATAGGGGCTTAGTTAGTACTGAACTCAAAAGTGAGCATGACACTTCTATCACGTATCTGTGTGTTCCTGAGTGACTAATAACTACAGCAGTCTTGTGTAATGTCTTTCTGAAAGTCTCTCCCCTTAGTGTCTTGCCTTTCTCTTCCTGTGGTTCTTCCATGAACATCCCATAGGCTTTCAGCATCTCTGCAAGCCCCTCTTAGCACATCTCAAAAATCTTGACTGGGTCTCAAAATGCTCTTGCCTGTGCACCCATCCTATCAGCAGTCCTTCACCTCCGTACACAATTACCCTGTTCCGTGTGCACAGCATGCTGGGGGGAGAGTTTCTTTCTTTGACTTCTTTTTTTGTTTCATATTAAATACAACAATGTCATCAAGAAATCATTCTCCTTGGCACTCATGAGTAGCTGACTCAGTGTCCTCTAGTTTTCACTGACTAGGTTACTAGAATTCTTCCACCTTTATTGTTTCTGTGGTCCTTGCCAGGAGTTAGTATTTAATTTGTGTTGCCTTTATTATAAAGCTAACCTGACAGTAAATTTCCAACAACTTCACTTCATGTCACTTTTTTCCCAGTTGGCTGGTCTTTTTGTTGGTGTT
>VZRL01004026.1:755706-848426 GCA_013397895.1 Origma solitaria
TGGAAGATTTTTTTCTTGAAAGTTAAACCATATGGAAGAAACTTCTGGGGATATGGAGTCCAGTCAGTTCAGTCTTTGAGAAGGAACAAAGCATTGGGGAACAAAAGCATGAGACACACAAGTTTGCTTCTGCAGAGCTATGTAACAATAGAGGAACACAGGCTGAGTTTAGCAATATCTCCTGGAACAAAAAATGCAATAACTAAAGTGATCTTTTGTAATTTTAGTGTGTTTTAATGCAGCAATTTTGCTTAAATTTGCACAGTGTCAGAATCTTGTTTACAAACTCTAATTTTACAACCCATCTGCAATTAGTATTTTATTTTTAGACCATAAAACTGAAACCCATTGGAGTTCTTGTTCTTTTTAAAAAGGAAAAACTGCTAGCTGTCCATCCACATTCCTGCCACAGTGGAGACCCTGGATTTTTCTGCTCAAATTCTCATATACTCACATCAGAAGCATCCCTCATGAGCCAGCAATGGGGCAGGTGGGGCAGTGCCAGATGGGGCATCTTCATGAGGGCTTCAGGTAGGAGATGGCAGCATCTTCACAGTGGTTCCCTCGCTCTGCTGTGAGGAGAGTCATTAAAAAATTGTGGAATGGTTTGTGTTTGAAGGCACCGTAAAGATCATCTAGTCCCAGCTCACCTTTCATGGGCTGGGACAGCTTCCTGTGGACCAGGCTGCTCGGAGCCCAAACTAAACTGGCCTTGAACAGCTCGAGGGATGGGACAGTCACAGCTTCTGTGGGTAACCTCTCACCACACTGCTTCAATGTCTCATCACCCTCCCAATGAAGAATGTCTTCCTAATACCTAATCTAATGCTACCCTCTTCCTGTGTAAAGCCATTGCCCCCTTGTCCTATTGCTACACAATCTTGTAAAAAGTCCCTGTCCAGCTTTTCCATAGGCCCTCTTTAAGTACTGGAAGGCTGCTGTAAGTTTCCCAGGACGCCCTCTCCAGGCTGAGCAACCCCAACTTCATAGGAGAGGTGCTCCAGCCCTGTGACCCACGGCCATCCTCTGGACTTGCTCTGGCAAATCCATGTCCTTCTTGTGAGTCACTGCTGCAATGAGCTTCCCTGGCATCTCTAGACCAAGTGGCTGTACTCCAGGCACCAGTGCCCTGCAGCCCACCTGCAAATGGTGTGGTGTGGCCCAGGTGGGTCAGGATGCCCTTCTGGCCTGACTTACATTGAGTAACAGCACTGCTTGCCTTGTGAAGTACTTCAATTCTGTGTGGAGTAGAAGAAGGTATTGGATTGGTTTGGATTTGGGTAGGACATGACTTCAAATAAAGAGGAATGGGAGGTTTATTACATTTTTTCTTCCTCACTTTTGGAGGAGGGAGAAGTATTAATAGCAAACAGCAGTACAGATGTATTTTTGCTTCTCAATCATCAGCACTTTGGGAAGAATACAGGCGAAGGACAAAACAAGAAAAAAGCAGCCACAAGATAGAAGTGGCAAGATATGCTGAAAAGCACTGCCTTTGCCATTCTGCTATAGTCAGAAAAGTCAACATCCACATCAGAATGCAGGAATGAAATATGACAGTCTTTGAGACTGAAGCCTGACTAAATTGCAGTGAAAACAAACCAGCTCCAAGCAAAGCACTACTTATCTACCATTTACCATGATGTTGACTTTAAGATGAAAAGTGTGATACTGTATTTGGGGAGCAGAAAATTAATTTTTTTCATTAGCATGGCAATTTTTAATGTCATTATTTCATAATTAGTCCACAAAGTTTGGAGTAGAGATGCCTAGCATTGCCAGTAGCATTTTCATCTTATTCAATAACACTGAAAAGGAATCAACGTAATGAAATCCAAATATAAAATTAATACGAAATTGCCAAAGATTTGGCTTTTTTTGTTTTTTTGTTTTGATTTAAACAGATACACAGGCTTTAAAAATTTTTTTAAATTAAAAAAATAATTAAAAAAAAAAAAGGTACACTTTCAGAATAATGCATGGAATAAGCTGTTGCTACCTAAAAGTGTGGAACAACAGAGGCAAATGCAACGTCAGTCTAAATCAGGACTGTAGAAGCACATAGTGTATGGCACCACAGGGCTAACTGATATATTTACTGCTATTTTAATCTCCTTTACTGGCCTGCATATGGCCAACAGGCAAGAACTTTGTTTGTTGACATTTTTATGTTAACTGTGCTTTTAGTAGCAGCGGCTAAATCCAAAATTAGGAAAGAAACAGCAAAACAGTTTTTTTGACAGTGTAAATAAAATGTAAATTTAACATGGTAGCATATTGTGATTGTAACCTGATATAAAAAGCATTAAATCAGCAAAATTATTCTTAGTTTATATTCTGGGGTTAACATTAAATAGTGATAAGGATTCAGGGACTGAAATTGTGAAATATAAATTGTTCATAATCCCATAAATAGTGATGGTAGTCCTTGCCACCGTTTTTACCCGTGACTAATTTGCCTTTATAATCATGATATAAAAACCCCACATGGTCAAGATACAGCTATTTTAGTAACTCAGGCAGAACAGCCTGAGTTTTGTTCTTTGGCGCCATGCTGTAGAGCAAGGAAATAGTTTATTTAAAAATGAAAAATCCACTTACTCATTCCTTGCAGAAAGTTGGTAGTCACCACTGATGCAGATTCTGGACACAAATTATACAAATACACTTAATGAACCAGATATTATGATGACTGTTGTTTAAAACTTAGTTCTTACACTATAGTTAATGATCAGATACTGGTAGAAAAAGCTTTACTTTGAACAGAACTGGAGCTGGAAATAAAACAAGGAGAGAGAAGTCTGTGAATTGGACTGAGATGGTGGTTTGATAAAACCAGAGTTTAGTTTGTATTTCTGTATGATACTAGGGACAAGTAAAAGAGATGGATCAAAAAAAAATTGCACTTGAAAGCCCATTGGTGATAGGATCAAAAGGAAAGCAAATGGGAAGTAAAAGAGGAGGGTGAGGGAGAAGAGGTACTCCATAACAATGTGTAGCAGCCTGTAGAGGGAAATTCGGGGTGAAGGAAATATTGTGTGGTAGCCTCCCTTCAGATGTGAGTCTTTAATCATTTTTGCATTTTTTTGCACATGAATTCTGTAGAATTTTATTTGCTTTCAAAATCTCATCAAGCACAAGTGCTTGTTGGAGTATTTCTGACAGAATTCCTTGTGTTTGAACTTTATAGTTGTCATTAGTTCCTTCAACAAATATTCCATGCTGTTGCTTTGATTTTCATAATTAGTCACTCTCAATCAAGTACATTTCTCAAGGACTGAAATTGTGAAATATAAATTCTTCATGATCCCATAATGAAAAGGCAATTTTGAAGGTTTTGATTCTCAATATATGTTCCAGCTACAAAGAGAATGTGACTATGTGAAAAAGAACAAAGACCCAGGCTTCAAGATGCTTCAATTTAAGGATAGGTTAGGGAATATTTTTTTATACCTTCTTAATGTATTAAGATGCCAGTCAGTGCCCAAATACTTGAAAAACTTGGAATTGATTTATGAAAGATGGAAATCTGTATCTTATTTGTGAGGTGCATTTTTATCTATCTATCTTGAGGCGATTAAAGCAAAGCTGTTAATTTGCTGGCATTTGTGAAACAATTTTTTTTTACTATGGATGTGACATCAGAGGGTCTTGGCGTAGGAAATGATGTGTGATTCTAGCAAACAGGAATGCAAGCAAAGTGAAAGGTGTTCTACTTGGAAGCGAAGGCTGGAGTAGAGGCTGTATTGCAAGTGTTTTATTGCATGCAAATCCAGTAATACATTTATTCAGGAACTATGAATATGCAGACCTCCAAAACTGGAACTTAGAAGGATTTTATGAAGAATTTAGATATTAAAATTGTAAAGATCAGTTTGAGGCAGGGTCTTCATATGAATCCCAAGACCTCTATTAAAAAAGGTTTAAAAACCAGCTCCCCTGCCCCAAATAGTTGTATTGGCTGTTTTGGGACAGAAACTTCAACTTGCTAGCGATGAGAAAAGAGTGCTGTTCTCCTGTGTATGTCCATCACCCAAAAAGAAGTGCTTGGCATTTTGAATCCAGCTGGATTTAGACGTCTGCTTAATCAGGTTTATGAACACTCCTGTGTCTTGTATTCTGCTGTATGTATACCCTCTGGTTTCCCTTGCAACTAGATAGATTTCTATGCTCTTTATGTTTTCTTTTTTCTTGTTATAGTCCATGACAAGAAAATAGAAAATATGTGTCCTTTTCTTTTTTTTTCTTCTTTTTTTTTCCTGTTGTAGTTATTCGTAGTAAATGGAGAAGGGAAGACTCCTAATTAAGATGTTCTGCATCATTCCGTGGAAGCATTCAGGGAACATACCTGCATTAGCATTTCAGTATGAATTAGGAATGGGCTTTTGAAGTAAAGCTCCCCATTGTCTCTACTTGCTGTGCTTGGATTCACATTATAAGGTGGTCTTGCAGGACACAAGATGGACTTTTTTGGGGGTTACCAGGCAATGGGCTCCAACTATTACCAGATAATCAAATTCCCAGTCCCAGATCAAAATAAATCCAAACCCTTTAATATGTATAGTGTAGATGTCGGTTTCTCATCACCCATGCATTACCCTAAGGAGTTGCTTCTATTGAACTGCACTGCTTGTTGCTGTAGGTGCAAGCACAAATTTCTTCAAAGCTTTCTCTCTTAGCTACAGGGTGCGTGAGTCTGGGTCCTCAGCAGAGGCAGTCAGAATCACTCTGCTGCAGGAAGGTGCTTGAATTTGAGGCACTGAAAGCTCGCATTAGCTGTCTAAAAGTAGGTGATATACATACAGTTCATGGTGTTTATATCCTAAAACAGAGCAAGGCAGTGCAGGCAGTGCATTACTTCTAGCTTTAGTCCCCTCTGGTGAGTTATTCTCCCTGGGGCAGGATGTGATGGGGATTGCACCCCATTGGTGCTAATCCAGCTCTTGACTGTTTGCTGTTTCAGATAGACATGATAATATTACAAAAAATATGAAACATAGAAAACAGGCAAAACCCTCCTTTTTTTTTTTTTTGGAACACACCCTTCTCCACACATGCATTTAGCTGTTTGTAATCAGCATGCCAGTGCAAAATAAATACTGTGATCTTGTATTAGGACTACTAAGTAAACCATCTAAATTGCTACTAGCATTAACTCCTGTTTTCTAGCGTGTTCTCTCAAAAGCTGTTTGGTAAATCTTGTTTCACTGTCAATTTACGTATTGTTTCTCCCTTCCAGAAAACACAGACCTCTCAGTTCATTCAAAGTATACTTTACCAGTACACATTTCTCATGTCAAGGCCATAATAAATCAAGTATGAAATGGTGCAGGCTTCAGTGATGTACATTTCTATAACTTTCTGATTCTCACAGCATTTGTAGCATATATTTCTGCTTAAAACACCAAAAATACTAGCTCATAGGTAAGATCAAGGGGGAAAAAAAAAGCCAATATGCTAGCATACTGTTAGAAATTTAGAATTGTAACATCAAACATTAAAAATCTGGATAATTACGATTGTTGCAGGAGCTTTGTTTAGTTCCCTTGTACCTATGAATAAAGATAGACCTAGAAGTATATTCGTGCACAAATCCTCATACATGATCACTTACCGTGCTTAGACAATTAATTATTTTCTCTGTCTTATATTAGATCTTATTCAAATTCTGTTCTGATGAAAAGCTATAAAAATTCTCATATTCTCTTACAACTACTGTATCTGGAAACTTAATTAAATCCTTTTATTTTCACAATTAGTCCTGAGATATTATTTTCCTTTTACAAGTGAGGAAGAAATACATTTTTAAAGATTTAGATGCTCGACTTGTGTTGTGAAAGTACTGAGCACTTTGTATTTTCAGAGCATCTCTAACACTGGCTTTGGCTGTAGTCTCCAGGCAGATATTCTGCATAAGAGGCTCTATTGTGTCTGTTTTTGGACACCAGAAAGTGATTAATGTAAATGGAGAATCATTTGTGAAAGTCTGGCTGAGATACAGGAACCTATAGGAAGAGGAATGCTACCAAGCAGCTCTCCATGGAAATGCTTTTGCCATGATACTCATGTGATTATCCTTTCTCTAGCTGCAGCTCCCATCTCTGTTCACTAAGCACTTTCCAAGTTTGGCAAAAAAAAAGGTTTTTGTCCTGCAGACTGACCTACTGCCCAGTCTTGCTCATAGTAAACCTACTTTAGTCCTATACCATTCACCATTGTGATGCAAATTCATGCAGGGCAGTAGGTATGATTTTATTTTATAAATGCTTCCTTTCCTAACTTTATTCATGACCTTTAAGCAGGACTCCTTAGATGTGTGTGAAAGTTACAGTGCAGGTGCCTGAATTTCAGATTTCTTTTTGCCATGACATCTTTTTGTATAAAGTTCACTCTGCATCTGTTTCCCTGTAGTTTTGTTCTGCCCAAAACACATCTTAGTTCAATTAAAAAAAAATCTTTTATGGACCTTTTGCACTGTGATGAACTTTTCTAGTATATGAACTTTCCATAGTAGTAGCTAAATGGAATTGTATTAAAATGGGCAGGGAATATGATGTGAAAAATGTGAGATCAGATGCACAGTGAAGTGTTCTGTGACTTTTACTGGTCAATAAGATTGGAGGATGTGCTTCAAATGATACCCAAAGCAGCATCACTGGATACACTATGGCACTCTTGCCCTAGCAAGGTTAGGAGGAAACCTAGAAGGACATTTATAGGAAAAAAACAACCCTTGGTTCAGAGTTTGAAATCTCTTGAGCATCTGGATTCAGGTCCATACACGCACAAAGAGGGTGGTTTGGGATTTGACTCACTGGTGCTCTTCATGAGCCTATTCTGCTCCAAGACTGTTTGTCATTGAGTGCCCAAGAGACAATTAATGTGAACACAGAGTTTGCATGTGGAGCGGACTTGTCAGCAGAAAGATTGGGGAAGGCACAGTTGAATACTGAATGTTTGGTTTATATCTGAGCTCTTCCAGAGAGGGAAAAACCACAGTTTGTTCAGATCAAGTGGCAGCTGCTGAAGTACTGCTGTAAGTGTGTTGAAGTGCCAGGTTCATATGGGATGCAGACTTATTTTAAACACTCCACAAAAATGAGAACAGTTCTTCAAAGTTGAAAGCTAAAGTGTTCATTTATTTCAAATGTTTCTCTTGGAACGATTTAGTAGACTAGATTCTTTGTTTACTATTGAGTAGTTTATTATTGTTTCTGCTGCCTTCTGAGAGTTGCTTTGGATATTGTACTGCAAAGTTCAGAACTTCCCTGAAAATTCCAAGAGCAGGAGAAGCCTGGCTTATCTCCTTCCCCTCACTGTTTAGTGAGGTTACAGCTATGCCTGAAAGACGTGAGATGAGCAATTGGCAAGGTTTAGGAGTCATAATGTATTGTGGTCCCTCTCGCCTAATGCCTTTGACTTGGTACAAAACTCTCCTGTACTACTGATTACCACTTTTCCCATTTCACATACCTGCTGAAGAAGCTTTCTCCTATTATTTTTTCAGCCTTGTAAAGTTTTTGTTTTCAACATTCTTGGGAACATTTTTCATTATACTGAAGTTTTCAGTGTATAATGCAGCTTCTCTCTGTAGTGCCATGACCTTGCACCAGCCAACAATGTGGTGCCAGTAACAGGTGTCGCTCATTGGCAACAAATGCTCCTCCACCATAATTTTACCTGTCTCCACAGAAACTGATAGCTCAGATGGATTTCCCAGAAGCAGAGCTTTCATGTTGAAGGCGTAATTTCAAATTATAATTCTAAAATGTGTGTGCTGCCCACATCTAATTCCATTTGTGCCTTCCCTGCGTGCTGAAAGAATTTCATCTTCTCTCTTTTCCCTCCTGTCTTCTGACATAATTGTAGTAGCTGCTGCCCCAGTAGATTTGAAGCAGCATACTAGAGGCAAAAACCCAAACAAACAAACAGAGTAAAACAAAATAAAGAAAACACCCTAATACGCTTTTCCCCTTTAGCGTCCGTCCTTAATCCCTATAATCACATGTGACTGAATATAGACAAAAACATCCTGAAGAGGCAGAACTAAATCAAAACTGATGGTTTACTCCAAGACATGCATGCAACAGACAGTATTCCTGAAGTAAAATATAAATCTATCTGGGGTTTTTTTTGTTTGTTTGTTTTTGGGTTTTTTTTTTTGTTTTTTTGTTTTTTTGTTCTTTGGTTTTGTTTTTTTGTTGCGGGCTTTTTTTTTTCTTGGTGATTTTTGTTGTTTTTGTTGTTTTTTTTTTAATTAAAGTTTCTTAACCTATTTAATCTTTTAAGGGATGAAGTCCACTCATTGTTGTCCTCTCTATACCTTTGCTAAGTACGCCATCCTATTGAAGTTGTACAGATGTTGTGCCTTTGTAAGATTACATAGTAAAGAATTTTCTCTTTTCATCTTGTTTCTTGCTGCTTAATAATTCCTAAAATTGCATTTTGTCTTTAACTGCCACTGGGCATGAAGAGCAGTAATCAAAGGATTTAAATTGACTATTGATACTAATGAAAGGTACAGCAGTCCATGATTTTCTGTGGTTAGGGCTGTTCTTTCTTGCCTTGCATATGCAGTACTTTGGAAGTAACTACTTTGAATTTTATCTGTCATTTCTTTGCCAAGTGATTGAGTATTGTGAGATCCTCTCACGGCTCTTCAAAGACAGCTTTAATTACTCCTGTTCTGGTTAATTCTTTATCTTCAGACTTTCTCTTCACTTACCATCCTCGTTTCTCAGATGCTAAGAAAGAAAGTTCAGTGTCCTGAGACCTGAGAGAAGTTGATGGGGATGCTTCCTTCTCTGTTGTGAATATTGACCATTTTATTTCTAACATGCTTCCTGTCTTGCTAGCCATTTACCAGGTCAGAATACACTCTTGCCTCTTCTCCCATGATCTAAAGCTCTCTGAAGTGCATTATCTGAAAGAGGGCTTTTGGAAATCCAACTGCTTTTTGCAAATCGGTTGCATCTTACACACACTTTATTTACTCTTCCAGAGACGTAGTAATTGGTGAGACAGGACTTATTATCATGCATGCAACAATTTTTATTCATTTGGTTCGTTAGGCAAACTTCTGTGCCCCTGATGCATCTGATACAGAGGCTGGGATTCCTCTTTTGGTGTTTACTAAATTCTGAGGGAGATGAAAAAGCCACCTTGCTTAGAGCTACAGCCGCCTTCTGACACAGATCTTGATTTTACTGACAAAACCAGTTGTATGACGTGCTTTCACACGTTCTAGACTGGTTTGGAGTGCAGCGCAAAGTTACAGGAAAGAGAGAATCAGAGACGTCTGAAGAAATAGGAAACCACTGTTTTGTGGCCTGAGGATTACCAGAGGTCTCATTCTTCATTCAGAGGCATCTTATGTCAAACAGGAAGCTGAACTCGTCCTAATCATGATTAGGCATAAGCAATGCAACTCTTTATAGAAAAGCCAGAGGTGTGCGCTAATCATCACAAAAAGTAAACAGAAACATAGTTTTTAGAAAACCAATGGAAAGGACTTGTAGCTACATGAGTTAGCGCAACAGTGGTAAGTGAAGTTGCCACTCTGTGTTCCAAGCATATTCAAAGAAAGGCTTTTTTTCTTAGTAATGCCAATATTAAGTTTAGTCTTAGGGTTGCTTCTTTTATTTCAAAAGGAAAAGTTAAGAACTTGGAACATTATCCTTACAGAGCCCTGAAGATCAGAGTGAACTTTCCAGAGGTAGCACTGAAAGGAGGTCTGTTCATCTAGAGAAGTATGGCCACAGTCTTCAACTTTTTTGAAGGTAGAAGTGCTTACCAAAAAAATAAGAGATCACATTATTCATTCAGAGGCATACTTGTTATAACTAGTTAATTTTCAAAGTTAATCCAAGCAACATTCTTCCTTTCAGAAGTGTCAGGGCTTTTGTAACAGCACTATCAATCTGAGGCAGAGAAGTCATGACTTCTGTTTGGAGATCAATGGGAGTGAATGGCTATCAGTACATCAATTTACCGTTTCTGCTATTGGTCATACCAAGTAGAGGAAAATAGAAATTGTATATTACATAGAAGGTTTGTTTTGAATTTCCATACTAGAATAAGAACTTGCTTTCCAAGCAAGATAAATCTTTCCAAGCTCATAACTGTGAAAAATTGCACCATGGTTGATTTATGGCCCTTAGTGTGATGGAAGGTAGAAATGTGTAACTGTGCTTACTTGGAGGTTTCCTTTCTTCAGAAACAAAAGTCCTCAGATCAGAACATTCTAGAAAGGCTGTGTAGAAATGCAGAGATTTATATTCTGAAGTATTAGAAATATTTTCCTTTTTCCTCAGTTTGTTTATTTATCATTTATTAACGTTGAATTAACTTGTGAAAGTGCTGATACCAGGCAAAACT
Source organism: Origma solitaria (assembly GCA_013397895.1). Taxonomy (NCBI): domain Eukaryota; kingdom Metazoa; phylum Chordata; class Aves; order Passeriformes; family Acanthizidae; genus Origma; species Origma solitaria. Next base: position 766,084 of record VZRL01004026.1, read on the forward strand.
TCAGGGACTGAGACTTGTTTGATTTTGCCCTCTTGTTGTAGGGACCAATTTGTCTCAGTTTTAAGAGGCTTGTGATTTTCTAAGAAAGGGAAATTTCATCAGTTTTCTGTGACTTAAAGTTTCCATACTTTAACCCGTTTATTAAAAACAACTCGCAGGTATGTGAGGCCCACTGAGTAGCCCTACATCATTCTAATTCTTTTTAAGTGTCTGAAATGTTGCACTAGAAGATATATGCAACTTTCAAATGTATGAAACTTGTAGATCTGTTTTCTCCATTCCTGGGGGAGTTTTATGACAATATCCAACTGTGGTGTGTTTGCTTTGTTGAAGTTTTAATTACATGGTTTGCATGTATGATATTTTTTCTCCTGGACTTCAACCTTCCATCCTTACCCAATAATGCAGTATGTTAAGCTGTGGATTTTGTTAGCCAACGTTAATGGTAATCTGTTTTCAGTGTGTTTTTATGTGGCCACATTTGAAGTGCTAATAAAAAGTTATGAGTGCCACAAGATGAGGACATAAAAGATGCAAAATTCAGTCCTTTGCCTCCTAGTTTTTTAACCACAATATTATCTAAATCAAGGACACTACCATTATGTGCCGTAAGACCTAGTATTTTTAAAGAGTATTTCCCCAAGTAATCCTGACAGATTTGACAGATTAAATTTTTTTACCTGGTCATCACCTACCATGGGTTTTTAAATACTTATGTATGTCACAAGAAAATAGTAAAAAGGAAACCTAATAGTGTCGATATTACAACAACTATCATGGTGATCTGGGCTCTAGATGAGCCTCTCTCAGGAGTATTTCAGCACAAACCAGTTAAAAAGCTATCATGTCTACCAGAGATTACAGAAAAGTGATTGCCGTGCCTTGCCTGTATCCTAGTACAACAGTCAGGGATATGTCTTAGGCTAACCCAGAAAGGTTTGTCTTGAAGGAGTCTAGTTGAGGCAGTTTAAAATAGTCTTGGAGCAAGATGCTATTTAAGCACTGTGTAGTAGGTGCTTTGCTTCATTATATAGCTTTTTTTTTCCCCCTATAAATGCTAAATCCCAAATATATAGAGAACACTGCTAGGTGATTTAGTGGTCCTAAGTCTTTTCCCCTAGCATCAGCACTGAAATTTATCCTTCTTGCTCAACATTGTGGTAGTGCTCCCCCTCTCCCCCTGTGACAGCTGAATGCTCCTTCCCGTCTGGGGAGGAAATACCTCTCCTTGTTTGTTTTTTTGTCTGTGTGGTTTTTTGAGTATTAACTCTTCCCTTGCAGTTGCTCCTTTCTTGGACTTCTTTTCCACCCTCCAGTAAATATAACCTTGATCCGCATCCAGTCAGTTAATTTCCAAGGAGACTTCTCTTAGCTTAGTCCTCAGCAAGTTCTTTAATACCAGCTCATGAAAACAGCTCATCGTGCCTTGTTCATAGTCTAAAATAATTCTAAAATCATTCTTCAGGCACTGTGGAACAGTTACTTTCATTTTCTCTGTATTTGTGAGGGTAAAAGGGGTCATGGAGTGTGACCGGATATCGCTAGTGGGTGAAATCTTCACACTCACCCCCATCTTGTTGGGACCACTAGACAGCCCTTGTGTAAACATTTGGCCTGAACCAAAATACCCTAGCCCTAGTCCTAGCCAGGAGGACCACATAACTGATACATATATACCTATGTGTCTAAATGTGTATAGAACATGGAATCATACCTCTCCTATGAAGACAGGCTGAGAGAGTTGGGGTTGTTCAGCCTGAAGAAGAGAAGGCTCTGGGAAAGACCCTAAAGCAGTGTTCCAGTACCTAAAGGAGGCCTACAGGAAAGCTGGAAAAGGACTTTTTACAAGGGCATGTAGTGATGAGGCAAGGGGGAATGGCTTTAAGCTGAAAACAGGTGTATTTAGATAATACACCCAAAAGAAATTAATTATTCTGAGAGTAGTGTGACACTGGAAACTGTTGCCCACAGAAATTGTGGATGTCCCGTTGTCACCGAAAACCGGAAAAGAGACTCTCCAACCAGATTGTTAGGTTTGAAAGCTTACCTTACTTTACTCATCACTGAAGTACATGGGGATCATTCCACCTGGTATGTACACCATTTATCTAAAGTTTTCATTGTTTATACATTTCAGCAAATGAAGCAGTTAGTGTTCATTGGAATTAGCATTCACTGGATACAAGTTACGAGTTTTCCTAGTATTCTGTCTTCTATTGGTTAATGATTCTCTCGCTTCTCATGCTAATTAGTTCACATGCTCAGTTTCTCTCTTCTTTTGGGTTAGTGGGTTTCTTGGGTCAGTGGTCTGTAGGTTGGTGGTTGCAGATCCCCCCTGCCAGAATTACCTTTTACCCACTTGGAGCTGATTTCAGATGAGTTTCTTCCTTATTTTGGGAGTCCTGCCAAATGTCCTTGTTGCCCATAAATTCTGCATTCTTTGTGTCCATTATCAGAGTTGCAACCTTCTTCCCAAACTGTGTTAACCTCCTCCCCCAGGTCTCAGATCACCAGAGCATGTCAAGTCCTAAACTTCAATTGGTTTTTCTAACACATGGACATCACTTCAAAGTTGCTTTGTTAGCTGCTGTTTCACGGACTGAATCTTCCTTCTTGTTCCTTAGGTCCCAGCATTTTCCCCAGTGCTACACAGATTCCTTTTTATAGAAATATAACTTGTTTGGTAACACCATCCCTGGGAGGGTTCTAGACCACACTGGATGGGGCTTTGAACAATCTGGTCTTGTGGAAGGTGTCTTGGTCCATGGCAGGTGGGTTTGAAACTAAATGGTCTTTAAGGTTCCTTCCAACCCAAACCATTTCTATGTTTCTGTGATATCTATTTCATCAAAAGATTGTGTTTGCACCTGGGATGCCTCTGGCCCCAGTTCAGACACATTAGGAAGGACCTCCCTCTCCAGGCTGTGAAAAAAAAAAGTTGATAAAATCCGTTTTTTTAAGGTGGGAAATACATTCAAGAAAATCTTCATTCTTTCCTGGACCTTCTTTCCCCTAAAAACCTTTTTTGCATAAAAATCTTGTTTTCCTCTTTCTCTGATCCTGGTCTCTAGCAGTTTCTTTAGCTGGCAGAGTTCCTTGCTGATTCCCGAAACCAGCAAAGAGTTTGCTGTAGGATGAAAGCTGGCCCTTTCCCAAACATCCTTAAGGGAAGTGTGGTGCTTCACTGACCGTTACTGAAAGCAACTTAACTGTGGAGGATGGATCTTCTTTAGTAATGAAATTACCAATTTTCAAGTACATAAATTCTCTGAGAAGAAATGATTTTCAGCTGTAGTGAACTTGCGAGCAGCAAAATGCATACGTGTGATAGGGACTGTGCAGGCAGAGCAAGTACAGTGATGTGTTGTGTTCTCAGTGTTATAGTGTTTCACACGCTGGAGCAGCAGGATGGATGCTGCAGCTGGTGACTGCAGAAGAGTGTGAGGTTAAAAACTGAGTGAAATGGCTGAGGTCAGGTAATGGGACTGAGATCAGAAAAATTAAATCTAGTTACACCAGTTGCTAGCTAAAAGGCTGGATGAGATTTAAAACTCTTGCCGGGCAGGGGAAGCAGTGGAAGTTGTACACATCTCAGAATTTCATTAGCTTGTTTTAAACTTTCTGTCATACACTAGCTCAGTTTTTAAGTATGCTGTCTATTTCTGTGCAATGTGCTGGAGAGACTTTCCTCCCTGTTGACAGGAAACTGTTGGAAAATGCTTCTTCTTTCTTGTTTTTTGTTGTGCTGATTCTTAAAATATCCCATTCTAAAAAACCACATTTTTTTATTCCTGGGATGCCCTTGAAATAGTCCAGTGTGGGGCTGGGCACTTTTAATTGTTTTAGTACCTGTGTACCATGCTCTTTCATCAGGAATTTCTTCTTGTTTGTCAGGTCATCCACACAGTGGTCCCTCTTTAGGGACTAAATAGGATGTCTTCAAAATCTAAATTTGCAATAATGGGACATAAATACAGAATGATACGTTAATTATATACAGAATTAAGACCATGCTTAATAAGAGCCATCTTCCTTGCCTGTTACAACCTCTCTGAAAGTTTCATTGCTCTTGCTTTTGTGTCAAGACAGACTCTCCCTTTATGAATTGAAGGTTATCTGCAGACCCTTTATAGTTTGCTTACGTGGAAGAAAGTTTTTCCAAGTAAAAGCTACTGCTTTCCTCCTCTGCTGTGCCTGAGCTAGAATGTTCTGTCTGTTTACTCACCATGTGAAAAATGCTCTTTCTTCTTCTTCTTCTCTTTGCTGAGACCCCTAGTGAAGACTGCCCCTAGTGATGACCGCCCCTGGCACTGAGGAAGAGGTGAAGGAATTAGTTTACTTTCTTCCCAAGGTTCTTGGAGTAATGCTTCGGTGGCTGCTTGCTTCAGAGTTATGAGCAGATCAGTGCCTGATGGAGATGTGTGCTTAATTCATAAGAGAACCATTCCTAAGACAATTTATAAGGATTTTCCTGGGATCAGTAGACTTAATAATATGCCTCTCATTCACGGAAACGTGAATTTTGTGCCTTTTGTATTAAAAATGTAATGGCTCAACAGAGGTTGTAAGCATTGGTATAATACGTGGGTTTGGGTATTTTTAGGTCTTTTAGAATATATATCTTTAGCTTTTATTGCACCTTAGACAACAAAACATTAAAGCAAGTGTAAAATCTCAGACTGTAAAAATAAAACAGAAAAGTGTAACAGCAAAACCAAGAAAGTCTGAAGGTGTAAAGATTTGGCCAGCGTACTTAAATGCAGAAAAAACTTTTCATCTTGATTAACTATCACTGATGCAGGTGTTGTATCTTCTGTTTTCCATATTTTATTTTTGAATATGGATAAATCATTTTAGCAATTGGGAGCACTTACCTTCAGCCACTGTTTTTCTTCTGTATATGTCTTGGGAGTGGTTTACTAAATGAGGTCATAAAATTTCATCCATTTTTGTTTGGCAACTCTTCAAAAGCAGCAAGTCAACAATCCCAAGAATATGTGAGCAAGTCCGTTATCATTGATTCTATCAAGTTACTGCATGTCATAATAAGCCACTTAGGAAACCCACCCTGCATCCCCTTAGGTTAGGTTAGGCAGATGCTGGTACAGTTCAGCTAATTACAGTGGATGGAGAAGAATTGCATGGCAGTTGTGAAGGCTTTGATTTCAGCCAGTGGGTCTCTAAATGGTAATGTCACCAGACAGGCAATATTAAAACAAGGCAAAAGCAGAACGTCCTTTGCTACCAACAAAAACCATTTAGGAACAAAGATTTCTCATAAAACTGAAGTGATGATCTCATGGCAGTTTTTGCAGCGAGGCAGGGGATAAAGCATACCCTAGGTCTACCTTCAGATCCCTTTCAAAGTGGCTAGAGAATATATGTAATTTCAACAGCATTTTCTGGGATTGCTCACTGTGAGTAGAATGCACTCCTTTTAAAAAATGGGAACAAACTCTGTCCCTTCATATACATGTGCAGCTCCCAAAGAAAGCAATGTCTCTATATAAAAGTGGTTACTTGAAAAGGTTTTCAGTGCTGAGAGGCTTTGAAAGAAATGGTTGATGAACCATTACTGGTGACCTAAAAACTGTGCTTTCAGGATAGAGTTTTCAAAAGCTCTTATTAAGGACCTCCATAAAACTCATGGGAACAAAAGTAATTCTGTTTTGAAAATCTGCCCTGAACACGTGAGCTTTCCAGGTGCTAGCAGAGAATGTTATTGGGCTGTCTTTTGCCCAAGAAAAGCCTGTGTGACCACTACTTCTATGCCCTTCCTCTGTCGTGGGACATTTCTGCTTTCTGCAAGCAGTGCAGAAATGGGAATTGCCTCAGCATCCAAGGACTGTCATAAAATTAAAAATTAGCAGTTGAACTCATGTGGAATCAACTCAATTTTCAGTTATCTGCTTATGTCTAACAAGCAAAGTGTGTTCTTCCTTCATGAGAATGAATTTCTACTGTAATTGCTTTAATTAAATGGTACTAGATCAGTAGCCATATAGGATAAAACTACTGCCAAATTAGACATTCAGGGGCATACAGACATTCAAAAGAGCCCTGGGCAAAAGTTGAAATTGTGGTCTTTTCTAAATTGGGATTTATTATTAGCATCATCGCACAAAGCTCACTGTGCCTCCTCAAAATATTGCAAACTGTCATTCCTGCTTCCTGAGGCTCATCTCTTGGGCTGGGCTGTATTTATGAGATGATTTTTTTTTACTGGTTTGGTTGTTTTTTTTGTTCATTTGTGATTTTTTTCCTTCTTATTTAAACTTCTCAGTATGCTTTTTCAAACTTGAAATGTGGTCATTGCTATAGTCAGTGGAGTGCATAGTGGAATGGCCACTTGTGGTTGGATTTAATAATATCTGGGAGGACAGTGTGAGGTCCATTTATAAATTATAACAGTTTGAAAATCTTTGTGTATAATATCTTGGGAAATACAGCAGATGCATTGCCCAAGTTCAAGAGCAATTGATTAAAATACTATCAAGAGAAATACACTTATGAGAGTGCAGTAACTCTTGAGTCAGTGCTTAAATTCCGTTTTCCTGACTGCTGGGTCCTACTGTTGTCTCTTATTTTCTATATGCATCATAAAAGGTACATGAAAGTGTTGCTGTTTCTCCCAGCCTGACAAAACCTGGAGCCTTGATCAGTGACCCTAGGTTTCATCAAGTTCCAGGTAATAAATGTATCGCACAACGAAAGGTGCAATTAGTACCTGTTACATAGATTTTGTGATGGTGCCATCACTTTTGGTGAGGAACAGCTCATTCTTTCATTGCTATACTGTGCTTTCTACTTATCTTTTAATTCCTTCTCACACTACCTGAAGTATTTTATCTCCTGCATTATATATTGGCTTTAAAATACTATATTAATAAGTACTTAAATATTTTATAACGTATGAACTTTCTAGTTGATATTGTTCTTGCTCTTTCTGCTAGTTGACATAGATTGTTTGTTATTTCTAGATTGGAGAACACTCTACCTCTTAGGATTAGACACATGAGCTCCAGTGCTCAAATGGGATCCACAAAGTGCAGAGGAGGTTCTGTGGAACTTAGTAAAACTGTAGCTTAATCATGGGGAAATGATGCTGGTAGTGCACATCAGCACCCATCTCTCATCTATCCTTCCTTTCAAATTGAGTGTGCAGTAAGTTAAGCACAGTATCCTGTAGACCTCAATGTCTAAAAACCCTGTCTGCAGATTGCTCTTTCAAGTGCCACTGTCTGTGTCACTGCTTTTATTCTCGGCAAACATATATTTTATTCCAAGCCTTCTGTACTTTTCATGACTGCTAATTTTGTCTCTTTTATAATGTTCTTCTGTCATCAATTTCTTTGGATGGCCTTTTTAAGGAGGCTGGAAATAAAGTTGTCTTTGCCGTCATGAGAAGAATTAAAAAAACCCAAGAAACCGAAACACCCACAAATAAAAATAAGATTTGGCTACTGAGTGCTGAGCATAGCCACTGACTAATATTTAAATGTCAAGATTAGAAATTGTGTTAGCAGCTCTTTATCTTGTACTTGAGAAAATATAGGCTGCAAGGGTGAAAACTGAGTGCTGACAGTGTAGCTGCTGGGGGGCAAACACAGAGTGGAGGGCTTTACACGTGCCTCTAGGAGCTGTCTAGTTCCTTATGCTAACCAATTACTAAATACATTTCATAAACAGTTACTGCAGAAGGAACTGGAGCATACCTCTATCTCACATAGCTGCTCTACCCTCAAAACTACGTAATTATGCTCTTTGTTTTCTCTTTCTTGTCTTGGCTAAGGAAAGGCTGGAGGGGGCTTTTTCCGCACCAGAATAATGTACAACCCATTTGTGAGGACACTTTCCAGGGCCATTAGATGTTGCAGATAAAGCTTCAGCTCTCCCACCTCAAAGAAGCAGTGAATCCATTAGACAAATGTATGTAGGGGACCTGAAACATCAGATGGATTTTTACCAGTGCTGCCTAAAGGAAAAGAGTGATTCCAATCCCATTTTTAAAAGAAAGAGTTTCTACATCTTAGAAAAGTTGTTTACCTTTTATATCTCTGTAGAGATCAAGAGAGGAATAGCACCTAAGATATACCAACTAGCTTTTGGGCTAGTTCAGCACAGATCTCTGAGGTTAGTTGGATCCTCCATCAGCCTGGATTGAATACTTACTTCTATCATAATACAGTGTACGCTGTAAGGAGCTGTGCCTCCCATACCTGATTTCTCACTCAGGTCACATAGCCTGATGCTTTGCATAACCTGCAGAGTAGTAGGAGACAGGAGATAGTAACTGCAGTACCCAAAGAAAGGAGCTGGACTGTTATATCTGAAAACATACTGAGTATATCCTTGAATCAGAACATATCCACTGAATTGAGATTTTGAATTTTTTTTTTAAATGCTCTTCTGGGTGAGATGTATATCTATCTATAGCAAACTTAAGTTTTATTGATGATCAGGATGCTATTGGTTATTCTCTGTGGATTTCACCAAGACAATCTTTTCTTGTATAATGCCTGCAGACGACAAATTGAAAATAGGCTCAGCCACATTCAGCTTCTGAAAAACAAGGGAAACTGGCACTTTGTGTTACATTTTAAAAGTGTTGGTTAACACTGTACTTCAGATGTGCTTGATCATGATCCAGTATGTCATAAAAATATCTAATTAATTCGGTTCTTCATGGAAGGTAGGCAGGAGATTATCAGCTTGATTTTTATGTTTCATTTTAGCTAAATGCTGGCTTCTCAGCATTCCCAAACCTGGTAAGAATCTATGGATATATTAAAGGGAAATTTTAGGCACCTGAGAACTTTCAAATAGTAAAAGTAGATTCCTTGAGTAAATTTTCGTCTGACTTCAGGTCTTCTAGATTACTTTCTTGAATAAAGGCAGCTCTACTTTTTTACTGTGGGTACTTTAAGTGCTTGATATCCTTCTTCACTTCCTTTAGATTTTTTTTCCATTTGGAGTGACATGAATTAACTTTAGAGCGTGCCTACAAATGAGTGAATTAATACCTAGACTATGCTGCTAATGGTGTTGCATTTACTGCTGAACTAGGAAGGAGAATTAGCTACCTTAGTGTCTGGCTGTCTGTGATCTGGCACCAAGCTTAATTGGACAGCAGCAGCTCCTTGAATTAACGAGTCCTGCTGGCAGCACGGACCTGATTCCCAGCATGAGCAGCGGGGATGCAAGGGAAAAGATATCTGACAAAAAAAAAAGTTGCTGCAAAAATGAGGGAAAATGAAGCTCATTTTTTTCCTTTCCTTAATTTTTCCCCCTTGATGATTACTAGGCAGTGATCAAACATTAACTATATTTCAGGAATGGCTAGCTGAGAAATACTTTCTGGATTTTGAAAATTTTTGGCAGCAAGCTCTGAATTTGTATCTGTCTTACGAAATCTTGGAACAGAATAGTCTTATTTATAGTAAATACTGACAGAACATTGGATATATAATGAACAGTTACGCTACTTTGTGTAAAAAATAACTTTTCATACCACTTTCTCTAGTCAATGCATGCATTTTGACAATGAATCAGTATTTGGTGGTGTTTTTTAAAGTATTTTAGACACAAGCAAGGAGAAGTTACAGCATAAGTAATTATGCTAGACCATGTCAAACTAATCACTCAAGAGCTGTAAAAATGTTTTTGGTGGGGGAGTCCCAGTTCTTTAACCATTATGTGTTTCCTTGGCTGTGGAATATAGGAAATTAAAATGATTTTCAGCCTTATGTCATTTTTATCTGCATGAAAAATTCAATATGTTTAGTTAGTTGCAGCTAAATGCAATGCTCATGATCTCCTCTTATACTTGTGTTTATCTGTGTGTGTGTCTCTGTGTGTGTGTGTGCAGGACTTCTGAACCTGGTAAAATTGTAAATGTATTTAAATGTAGGACATAATGTTAAAAGCTCTGCATCCTTATAATATAGTAACTCTTAAACTCGCTATTCCACCTTTTTTTCTCTTTTATTACGGCATGGATTTTGTATGCTTTTGGTTTTCATTTAAACTGTTCCTCCTTTTTGTTTAAACCCCCCCCATCAGCCTCATATCTTGGCTGTCTAGTTAAAAAAGAAAAAGGCTAAAATAACCAGAATTGAAGAGGACCAGATTCTTGTGGATTTATGTCCTTTGGTTAATAATTGAATTATAGAGGTCTTCTTTTATCTCTGAATATGCATATATTCTGGTGATGGTATGCTGGCTGCCACACTTGACAGCAGAAATAGGCTGATAAGATTGTTAGCACCCTGCATATTAATATGAGGATCCTGGTCTCCCTTCTCTCCAGCAGCTGCCGCTTTCAAAATTTATGAGAGTGTAACTATCTTTGAGGTTTCTATCTCCTCAGTCACATTTAGTTGAAATCAGGCTACTTAGTTCAAAAATTACAAGGAGAGGACACATAGACTGTATTATATTGTTGCTCAGTCTTGTTTCCATAGGAAACCAGACTAAAAACAGCCTGGAAAAAGTCAGCTTTATCTTCTGCCCAAAAAAATCCCCTCCCAATTTGTATGCTGTAGATTATAAGATAGTTGAGGATACTCTGGAGAAATTACTTTCAGGTAAATTACTTTTATTGTATACCTAATCACATCTGTGGCAATGCCAAATACTCACCTGCTTTTAGAAAGAAGCTTTTCACCTGACCCAGGAGTAGGTAGGAGTCATCCAGCCATGGAGAGCCTTTTCTGCCCAAATATTTCCATGCTGTCTACCATGGATGAAGGCTGACATCTTGTTACATGCATCTGTGAGGAGAAAAAGTAGATGAAGGACGGGAGAAGAGGACTACAGAAGGGTAAAATGTTGTTTCTTCCCTGCTTGCTGTTGAAGATAGAGATAAGTCTTTTCTTCTGCCTCTGTTCAAAGCTCCATTTCTCTACAGGTGTGCAGAGAACATTATGAAACTAATTGGAAATACGTTATGAAAGAAATTAAAGGTGCAACCTTCCAGTTTGATATGGCAGCAAGAAAAGCCTTGCTTGTGGAATTTAACTGATATATATGTCAAAATGAAAGAAGGAATATTTGGCTAAATTGTAAAAGAACTATCAAAACCCAGCATCCCACACAGAGATGCGTGATTTGGGAAACAGGAACTTTTAAGAATAGTTTCACCTCAAAATAATATTATATGCAAAACAATGTTGAATTGTTTAATAACGTGACTTCAGCCATCTCACAACGTATTTTCAGAAAGAAAATTGCCACTGTTTTAATGGTAAAAATGAAATGGAATTAAAAAGTGGTCAAAGTCTATTTTCCAAGTACAAATAAATCAATAAATTAGAATAGCTTAACTTGAACAGTGCAAAATTTGAAGAATTTTGGCTTGGCAGTCTTGTTGGAAACTTTAACTACTAGTTTGTACGCTGTTCTTTTCTGGGAAAAATATTTTTTTCTGGTCTGGTAATGAATTATTGAGTCACTAGGATAAGTATTGGTAACTCAAGTCTCTTGAAAATAATATTCATTTTATGTCCCGTACTTGTAACAGACAAGCTGTACACAAACCTGCTTACTACCCAAAAAATATGAACAAACTAAAGGCTTAGTAAAGTGAAAGCATCTCTATATCTTTAGAAATTCAAATAATGATTGTTTATATATCAATACATTAAGAAATGTAAAGTTCTGAAGATGACCTAGTACATGTACGTGAAAAATCTCTTAAATTCAATGCAGTCATAGATGACCCATCTGATTGGTATTAGGCAGAATGCAGTAAGTTGTTTCAGGGTTAAGCATCAAGCCTCGAGTGAGTTACAGTTGCCTCAGCTCCTTCTGTATGCAGTGGAGAGAAAGGGACATTGCCAGATCATGGCTCATCCAGTCCTGAGTTTATGACTGGCGTAAATGTGGGGAAAAGTGAAAAAGTGAGATAATCTCACTCTGAAGATAAGGAGTATTTCAAAAATTTGTCACTGATTTTAAAGCATGTCTTGCACCTTTAGAGTAGGACTTGACGCATGTGGCGAGTTTTGTTGTGACATTTGCAGCATGTCACATACAAGCACGTTAACATGTTTAGGCAGTGGCATAGGAACTGTCAGGTGAGGGATTTTTTTTTGTACAGCATTTTTCAAATGGACCAGGTTATGACAAAATGCAGGCAGGATATATCTTGCTCTCCAGTTTGCTCAAAAATAGTCTGATTGGCTTATTGAGTTCTAAAAAGCCTTTTTCTGAATTATTATTTAATCAGGCTTAGTACTAGCAAATATATTCAATAGCAGTTTTACCATCTGACGAGCAGACTCTGATTGCAGATTCCCACAGTAATGTATCCAAGACATGATGTTATGACAGCCGCCATTTTTATTTCATTGATTGAGGACAGTAATGAGGTCAAAACCATATATCTAAAACTGGTTCATTTAACCCTCTAATGAGCTGTGTGATATGAAAGCTTTTTCCATATCTTACAGTATAGACATTTACTGTGCAGTAAGAAAAATACAGATAAGCAAAACATATGAAAGAAGTACATAATTTCTAAATGCTACAGAAGTAGTAATATGTTTTGAATTTTTTAATCATTCTAATAAATCTATGGTTGATCAAGGACTTGCAGTGCAGTAACATGAGGCTGCAATGGCATGTTGGCTTGCAGCCAGAAATGATTTGCCATCATCACCAGAGGAAGGTATGTGCACTGAAGCACATGTTTATGGAGTTTGTTGCTGCCCACTGGTTACACTCTCTATGGTCAGGCGTCCAGTATTTGGAGACCTGAGAGATGCTGACTGGAAAGCAATGCTGTTTAGAGTTTCAGTCTAATTTAAGATGTGATTAAAGAGGTAGGAAACACTCCTAGGAGGACAATGGAGGGCAGGAGGCTTCCGGTACCAGGCAAACAAAGCCAAGAAAATGAGCTCTGTGCAGCAGTCTCACATTAATGTTTTTATTCATTTACTTATCTGTGTTCTTATGCCATTTTAAATTATTTTTCAAAGTTTACTGTGAAATTACAGGCCCTTACTTATTTGTACCCAATAAGAGACAAGTGTGTTCACCTACCAAATCAATATGTACATAATTTTTCAGGTATATCACACATCTCTTATGGGGTTGCATTCCCTTGGTGTGCAGTTTCTAATGGGCTGCAATCATAGTTATCAATACTGAACTGAATACATACACTTCAGACTTTAGTAGATTGCAGTAGAGCTGCAAATGTGTGTTACTGTCCTAAGAGCTTATCTTGAAACAACCTTTCCCTTGGTTTGGTGTCTTGCTTCATGAACTTATGGGGTGTACAAGAGTCTATTAATCTAAATAGTCTATTAATCTAAATTAATTGTAGCTAAAAGAATTGCAGTTCAGCTTTATTATGTAGGCTAAAACCTGCATTTATTCATGCAATATAACAGCTACCCAGGAAGTCTGGTCTGCTAGTCCAAACATACTGATGGTTTCTTTCATGTGTTCCAAACCCCATGAAGAACAAAACCAGAGATTAGTTTTACTTAGTTGACAGTATTTTATCTTAAGAGTAAGAAGATACTGATCAGTATCAGTATTTTCCCAGTCTTAATAGCTACAATAAGAATTAATAAAAAAACCCCAAACCAAGGCAAAACCAGCTACCAAACCCACAGGCTTGAGATTTCTCCAAGTAATAACACTTTCAATGTCGCGTCTGCCCATATTTGCCTATAAAATTATTTTATTTGTTTTTAACCATAGTATTTTAGTCTTTATTATCTTCCTGTCACTGTTTTCCCGTGTCTTCTAAGAAAATCTCAATCTCCTTATCCAAAGTTTTTTCCATCAGTTTGACTTAACATTTTTCTTTCTCTCAGTAACTCATCTTAATACTTTTATTTTTTAAATGTGTTTCAGATAGATATTCTTGACACATGTTGTTTTCCTCTCAAATGCCAGTTGTAGTGTGGAGAACAAATTAAAAACCATTTAAATTTGTGTTGATAAATGAAGGTCAACAACTATTTCCCTCATCTATTTTCTTTGGATGATAGACTGTAATGCAGAATATATTAACTGTTTCAGCACTGGGGTTCAAAACAGTTGCATTATGTTCCAATCTCGAAACCTGCTTTTTGCATTAAAAAAAAATCCCATTGAATCAATGCCAATTTGACTGAATTTAAAGCTTCAAAGAGGTCTTCTGAAAGACTGTCTTGCAATCTAGAGCCAGGCTGTCACTGCTGCTTGTGTTATACATGCCTCACCGATTTTTGTGGGACCACAAGTAATAAGGCACTGGAAGATTTCTGTCCTTAGGCAGCATACCAGCCAATATTGCAGAACCATTCTGTTTATTTCAGCCTCTTCCAGTGTTTTCTGTGTCCAAGTTACCAGCCTGATCTGCTACAGAGGCCAAGCAGCAGTCATCCCCTCTCCTCAGGAGACCCTGGATCCAGAGCAAAAGAAAAGGAAGCTGCCAGTACCATTGCGACAGAAAGCTACAAGACCAGAAGAAGCCTTGTAGTTTTGGTGGTAACGCTCTTTCCTAATCACCAATTCTTCTTTTTGAAAATTTGTTAATATTTTAAGTTTATTCACATCTTTATCCTTGGCTCTACATGCCTGGAAAGAGGGGAGGGAAAATTATGATCATTTTGAGCCAAGCTCTCTCCAGGCCTGAGGAGAGGCCCAAGATGATTATGGATGAAGGGGGACATGTTTGGTATGGATGTAGATAGCTTGATTGTTCCCAGGTGTGGGCATCCACCACTTCTCTGGGCAACCTGTTTGAGTCTTCACCACCCCACTGTCAATTTATTTCTTTTCTTCTATCTAGTCTGAACCAACTCTCTTTCAATTTAAGACCATTGCTCCTTGTAATAGTTACAGGCCCTACTAATGTCCTGATTAACACAGTGGCTTTGAACGAGGGCACATTTAGGCACTGGGGGACTTCTCATAGCATTTAATTGTCAAATTCATTTCCACATTGTGTGTCAGGGGAGAAATCTTCCAGAAGAGTTTGTGTTTTGTTCAGAGGCAGTGCTTTCTTTCCTAGGGACCACAAAAAGCAGCTTTGTTGACACATTTCAGTTTGCTGCTCCAGAGTGTGAAGTGACAAGTTATCTGATGAGACTGGAGAAGGAATTCGTAAAGCTATTGCATAGCAAATATTTACTGCCTTTCCCTGTCTGATTGCAGCCTGGAATGGAATACCTGAAAAATTGTAGCATACTTAAACAACAAACCTCAACCAGATAATAGGTTAAAGATATTTTTTTGTTGAAAATTTATTGCCAAAATTTTAAATTCCTGAAAATAAGGAATGCCATAGAAAATTTTGAGCAATGCAAAGGCTGAAACTTCCAATCTCCATTAAATAGTTCCAAGAATTTGCTTTTAGCAGTGTCCCGAGAAATTATGAGAAATAGCACAGAAGATTAATGACAGTGCCATTATCATAGTGCTGATTATAATTGGATACACATTAGAATAGCTTCACACTGTGATTAGCTGTTCAGATTAGGATTATTATAGGGTTAGAGGTTTTGAATTTTACAAAGGTTTACCATGGTAGTTAGTTGCTTTCTGTGACATATTTGTATAGGTTTACCAAGATTTAACAGAGAAAAGTGAAACAAAAATATTCTTCCTTTATTCAGACTGCTGTTATTTCTTTTTCTGTTTATACACTTGCAAAAGTGTCAGAGTAGTAGACCAATAAAAAAATCTTTTGTATCTTACTTGTTAAAGACATTTGTAAAATTACTGCATGCCAAATCACTCTTAATAACAATATGTACCAGTTGTAACAAGATGATTACAAGGCTTCTGTTAATGAATTAGTCCACTTTCCAGCTCCCTTGAACTTACTTTTAACATGTGGATATGCATATATAAATTGGTATTGGTAAAATCTTTCTTGGTTTCTAAGATTTGCTGGAGAGAGAGTGAATAAGAAAGACAGACAGGTGCCTCTAATATTGCACAGTTTGTATTTGATAGTCACATGTCCTCCAGCACAGATCTGGGATATAATTTTTTAATGTATTCAGCATAATACAGGGTAGATGTTTTTTAATAAACACCGAAATGCCTTTCTCAGATGTTTCCTTGCAGAATTTTAATTTAGTTATTAGTAATTCCTGAATCCTTTAGAAACTAGTATTTTTCAGCTACCATTAATCTCTACCAGTCTGTCTTCAGATTCCTGTTTTCCAAGGGGAGTTCAGAAACCTAGCAGAAACTTTTAACATCCTCATTGAAAAACTAGTACTATACAATGCCATTAATTTTTACCTATCCCCACCGAAGTGACATTTCATATGAAAAGGTATAATAAACTGATAATTCTTTAGTGAGAAGACACCATTTTTCTCATGCAAACCCACTTTTAAATGGAAATACAGTCCTTCAAAGCATTTTTGTTAATAGTTTGTTATTATTTAGAGGACTATAGGGAATACATATGAGGGGCAAACAAAATTTTAAAAAATTTGCTAAAACTGTATTACTAGATGTTACCTCCTGAGTAAGCATGACCAGTATCCACTACAGTAGGAAGATTTTGCAGTCCCTTTTGTAATATGACAGTATATTTTGTAAATATACTGTCATATTTTAGCAATAATGAGCACATTTTGCCCACTTACTTTTTTTATCCTTCACTGTTGTCATGGTTTAGGAATGACAGTCCAAGCCACAATCTGCTCCTCCCACCACCCTCCCATGAGTGACAAAAGGCAGAGATTATGGACTGAGATAAGAGCAATTTACTGGAAGCAGCAATGAGATAAGAAAAGGAACAGTAACAGCAACAATATTACAACAAAAGTATACAAGGAGAGGGTGATTTACATGCAAAAAGTGCTCACCAAGCCCCAGACAATGAAAAAAAGTGGTGGATAGGCCCTACAGGATGGATTGCAAGCCATGCTCCTTCTTCTTGGAAGTGGCAGAGTCCCTTTTTCCTGCCCCTGCCCTTGACATAAGATGCTGTCTAAGAACAGGATATCTTGGCCATGCCCACATGGCTCCAGGCTCCATCCCCTCACGGCTACTGTGGAAAATTAACCCTGTCCTTGGCTGAAATGAGGACACCCTTTCATCCATGGATTGTTCCATTTTCATCTAATATGGCAATCAGGCAAAAGTATTCCAGACAGGATGAAAGAGTACAGAGTCTTCTGTTTAATTTCTGCTCCAGGTACTCCTAGGACAGCAGCTTTTGGTTTTTTCTTCATCATCATGTTGGCATCTCCTAATCTTCTGGGCTGGTTCTCATAGTGAGTCACCTAAAAGGTGAACATCTTCTCTAAAACAGTAAAGCGGAGAGAAAAAGACAGACATGTAGTATGTGTGATTCATCCCACCTAAGATTTCAGTTTTAGTTCAGTATGAATCATGAGCTAAAGATACTCCGCACTAACTGCAGAGAAATGCTTCATGACTGGCCAAGGCTAGACATCTTTTAGATGAACTGGATAAGTTATATGTGATGGTCTATGATCATTTGTACACAAATATTTTTTCTTGCTTCTCTTAGTCACAAAGAGTTCTCTTGTGCAAGAAGGCAATAGATATACCTGTGTGAAGTGTTCTGCCAGAGAAAAAGTTACGTGAGAGCCAGAGAATCATTGCCTTTATTCTTGCATCTCTCTTCCCTCTTCACAAGGCCATGCAGCACCAGCAATGCTGGAATTAAGTGTCAGTCTACTGGAAACATGATTACTGTCAGATTTTGAAATAGCACACTACTCCTCTAATAAAATAGATTTTTCTGTATATAGAGTTTCCTTCCAAAATTAGTCTTGGGATAAAGTGGTGGATTTAACCTAACATGACAGCCTGCAAAGGGATACATGCAAAGATAGAATACTGCTATCATTCTGAAAAGCGGAACTGAATACAAAGAATCTGCATTTAGAGCTCTCCGATGGTTTTCACAGTTTTCAAAATTTTCAGTCTTAGTGATACCTTATGTTGCAGAAACATTTATGAAGTAAATGCTAGATTTTCCCTAATGCTTTATATATTATTACCAACCTAAAATATAAAACTTAAATAATTATTAATTTTAAGTATTTTTAACTTAAATAGTTATTAGATTGTTTAAAATAAACTTTTAACATTGGCCAATATTGAATAAGTTACTGAAATTTTTTAATTTTTATTTTTAACACTTGGAGAGCTCATTCTTGTCTTTATGAGCCTGGCAGCTTGTTTAAACACTGCCAGGTGATTAACTAACTTCCCAATTAAAATTAGCATTTGATAGATAAATGCTAGTACTACATTGATAACCAGTTGTAATGTGAAATGACCTTGCAGATTCTACACATAGAACAGCCTTCTTTGTATTTGATGATGGCATTGTAAAGCATTGCTTTTTTTAGAATTTGCTATATTAGAAGCAAAAGTTTTTATCTCAATATTTCAAGCATTCATTAGAAATAGAAAGAATTTCCTGTAGAATAATCTCCAGCCATAAGCATTTTTCCTAATATTTAAGGTGTGAAGACTTCACAGACTTTATGACATATGACCAACAGGAATTGCAGAGGACAAAGCCGAAGTCCGTGCCTTACTTTTGTGTTGTGGGATGTAGTATTGCAGATAAAAACTGTAAGTACATCAATATCTGAATAGAGAATACCATTCTTTTGGGCAATGTTATGTATAGGTTATCTAAAAATTGTACGCATACAAACGAGTACATCTTAAATATCAGTTAGCCTTAGAGAAGCTTATGATAACTTTAGAAATCAGTAGAATTCTGGTTATTAGCTCATTTCCCTCTCATTTTACTTGTTATCAGTTTTAGCACTTACTAAGAATCAACTTATCTCTTACATAGTAACGACAAATAAGTCCTATTTATCTTGCTGTAACAAGAGATAATGATGTGCTGGTGTTTCTCTTTAATCTGGAGAATGCTGTCATTCCCAGATTAAAATGGTCTCTCATCTATACTGTTCTAATTTTCCACAAGTTTGCAGATACTTGAAGACAACTACACAGGTTCAAAAAACTGTAGCTGTGTTTCTTGAGTCTTTTATGCCCTGATGATGGCAGGGGATCAAGACACCAAAGCTTCATGACTATTGCTTGTCAAGCAAGCTATGAGAAATCATGATGCCTCTGTAACCACAGTCATCTGCACTTGTGAAGTAAAATACACAACCTTAAACCAGGGACATTCAACCTTTCTAACTTGAGATGAAAGGGACTGACTAGGGCCTTAGTGACTTCCGTCAAGAGGTGCCCATTAGGTGAAAAACATTAGTAGAAACTAGGACAGAAGAAGCCTGGAGAGCTGGAGATGTTCTGATGGACACAAAGTATAGTAAATCTTCTATTATTCAGGTGTTTGTTTAAGCCCCTTTGGAGTAGGTGGTGTCAATTTTAAATTTGACACCTCAGTAAAGTATTTTTTTCTGACTTCCAGTCACTTGGCAGGTGCCAGCTTCTGCTGCCAGCCATTTTTATGTGGTGTCTTTTGCTGTTCACTCATAGAATCATAGAATATCCTGAGATGAAAGGGACTGACAAGGATCATCAATGTCCAACTCCTGGCCTTGCACAGGACCATCCCCAAGAGTCACACCATGTGCCTGAGAGCATTGTCCAAATACTTCTTGAACTCTGTCAGGCTAGGGCTCTGACTACTTCCCTGGGGAGCCTGTTCCAGTGCACAGCCACCCTCTGGGTGAAGAACCTTTATCTAATATCCAACCTAAACCTCCCTGACACAACTTCAGGCCATTCCTTTGGGTCCTGTCGCTGGTCACCACAGAGAAGAGATCAGTGCCTGCCCCACCTCTTCCCCTCACGAGGGAGTTGTAGACTGCAGTGCGGTCTCCTCTCAGTCTTCTCCAGGTTGAACAGACCAAGTGACTTCAGCCACTCCTCATATGGCTTCCACTCTAGATCCTTTGCTATCTTTGTAACTCTGCTTTGAACCCTTTCTAACAGTGCTCTTTATATCTTTATACACTGTTCTTTAATACTTTATATCTTTCTTATATTGGAGTATCCAAAACTTCAAACAGTACTTGAGGTGAGGCTGCACCAGGGCAAAGTAAAGTGGGACAACCACATCCCTCAACCAGCTCACAGTGCTGTGCCTGATGCACCCCAGGACACAGGTGGCCCTCCTGGCTGCCAGGGCACTGCTGACTCATGTTCAGCTTTCCATTGGCTGGGACCCCAAAGTCCATTTCTGCAGGGCTGATCTCCAGCATCTCGTTCCCCAAATAAACAGTGTAATGAGTCATGCAAACCTTAGTCTTTTTATTATATGTTAAATGTGTTGGCATGAGATTTAGTGTGAGCTTTGTGAGACCAGTGGGATCTCTACCTTCTGGGCTTTCCTGCCAGTGGTGATTTCATGGTTATCACTTCTTCACTACTATTGCTACAGGGTCACCTGGATTAAAGGTAATGTGAGCATTCCTGTCCCGAATATAAATAGAGCAGTGTATGCTGTGTGCAAATGCTCTGCTCCCAGTCATGGGTCATCAGCTTGTCTTTCATAGTACTGTGGTGGGGAGAACGTTTTGGTATGTGGCTAGTTGGTATTCATAGGAGGTGATCAAAAACTGTTCTGCAGTTTCTTTATGAGAAATTATTTTTTGGGTTTTATACAAGTTTAGAATTTTTCTGTTGTAACTGACCTTTGTTATGTGCAATTAAAAAGCTGTGCCTGTACCAGGGTATGTTTTTTAACATTTATTTTGAAAGTCCTAATTCCTTTTCTGCTTAGAAAAAAGAACTGATATGTTCTATGTGCTAGTGACCTTTTTTAAAAAATAATTTCCATTTTAGATCATGTCCTTAGCATTTGTTATTCTGTATTGCTGTTTCATGGAAATATGAGAGTACTTGTACTTGGAGTAATCAGCTACTCAGTCATCACTCCTATTACGCACAGTAAAATAACTTCATGCATTTGCCTCTGCTTTTTTTTTTCTTAATCCATTTGAGCCCTAGGGTGATGCTGAAGCCTCCATAAAGATATGCTGCGTGTCTTTTTAGCAAGAAGAATATTTAAGTTCTGTTTAGTTTTGGGTTTTTTTTAGAGAGAAAAGTGTAAATATAGCCATGTAGATAGAGCCACAAATTTGTTTGCTTAAAAAAGCTGAGTATTGCATGTTTTGGGTAATCCAGAGTGTCTGTCCAGGAGACTGAGAGTATTCTTAAGAGACCTGTTGGAAAGAGTTAAAAAGCTAACAAAGATGAATACTGTATTGATACAGAAAAGTGTAGAAACAACCCTAGCTCTGGACACTGACGTTGGTGAAATTGCAGAGTGCTTGTTTGTGCTTCCCTACAAGTGGATGAGCAGGCAAATTACTGGTAAGTGTGATATGGAACTGAGAGACACATAGAGAAATATAAAATAGTAGGGATCATTCAGCATTACTTTTGTGAAAGGGAGTTAAGTCACTGCAAGCTAAAAGTCTTCTTAAAGAAGTGAAGGAGCATACAGAGCATACAAGTTTTTGCATTATTAGCAATGAACAAAGAGAAGTCTTCTATCATATGAAGGCAGGTCCATGGACCTCATTATGAGCTCTTCCAGAGAAAATAACTAAGTGATGTAAATTAAACAGATCTGCTTAATTTAGAGATACACTTTTTTTAAAAAAAAGCAGATATGTTTTTCACTTCTCTGGGCAGAGACTGATACATGACTATCATTGTACTGAGGTTTGCTTCAGCAATAACAGAGGAATGCAGGAGTGTGCATGGGAAAAGTATCTGGAAATAGTTTTTGCTTAAATTTTTGCAGTTACTTCTGGTAATATAATTGCCTTGATTTAGTATATAAAATGCTTGTACAAGTTGGTGGAGATAAGGGTCCAAGGAATGTTCTGTCTTCATGAGGTAGTTTACTGGCCACCCATGGTTTCAGATTTTAGTGAGGTTCAAATACAGCAGGTATTTTTGGTCCTAGTGGCAAAAAGGCAATGGCTCTCATGCAGCTGAAGAAGAGATTGATGAAGGAGGTCACAGAGGTCTATGAACAGAGGTCTACCTGTAGGGCTCTTCTTTTACTTGCATATGAGTGTTGTGGAGAAGGTTGCTGAAATGCCTTCTTCTTCAATTCATGGCAGAGAAGCTTTTTGAAACAAATCCTAGCAAACCTGAGGTCATAAACAGAGTGTTTCTCAATGTTATACCCGATATTATTGGCAAATGTTGGATCTGAAAATTTTGGAGGGCTTTTCCTACCTGAGTGGTTCTTTAATTATATGATTCTGTGATTAGGTATGTGGTGGTTTAAAAAAATCAAGCTGGGAATTAAACTCCAGATAAGCCATTCCCCTTCCCCTCGCCCCTCTCTGGCGAGAGAGGCACAAAAACAGAGACTATGAGTTGAGAGAACCATTTACCTAAAATAAACAGGAATGGAATAAGAAATACACAGTAACAGCAACAATATTAATGACTAAAGTATACAAAAGAAAAGGTGCCTTATACGCGAAAGGTGTTCACCATCTCAGCTTAGTTCTGCGTGGCCACCAAGACAAAAACAAGATTGTTGACACTCTCCATGGCTCGTATTCCCCATCCCTGAGCCTGAGACAATGAAAAAGAATGATGAACAAAGGACCCGAAAGCCAATTTGTCTATGCTGCACCACCCACTCCTGAACACTGGGCTTGGCTGTGGTGGGCACTGTTTGTCTTGGTTCCTCTGCACTCGGCTCAGGCTTGGCTGGGCTTAGGCTTGTCTCTGCCACTCTCTTCGCCATGACTGTTTCCCGCATTGACGCTGCAGCATCCCACTGGGCTCAGCTGTGTTTGCCGCTTAGTGTTCTTCCTGAGGGATGGGAAAGGATGGGCAGCAGCAGGAGAAGGACAGAGTCTACAGGGCTGGTCCTGGCAACTTTCCCTCAGAAGAAAACGGAATAAAATGGCACCACTTCCAGGGCACGCTCACCTTTTCTTCTCCCCAAAGCTATGCTCCAGGGATGAGCAGGGGGTATAGAATAGCAATGTATCCTTGCCCACACAGCTCTAGGCTCCACCCCTTCTCTGCACCTGCAAGCAAAACTAGGACAGGTCTTATATCATACATGATCTGGGATTAATCTTGGTAAACCCGAAGGATTGTTCTTGTATTTCCAGTGCTCATCTGTACCGTTAGCTGTATTAACCTTCATTCAAAAGTAGTATTCTTTCCTCATTTGTTTATTCGTCCAGAACAATATCTACCAGGAAAAGAAATTCTTATCCTTTACAGCATCCTTCGTACTTCAAATTATTGTCTTCAAGTTCATTACAAGATTTGTAAAATCCTTCATTGCAATATTAATCCTTTCATGGTTTCTTCTTTCTGATCTTTCTTTTTACATTTCTTGTATTTTCTTAGATTGTAGGATTTGGGATTAAATAATATAAACAAAAGTTATAAATCAGAATGCCCTCATCATGAAATTGTATTAAAACTTTTCTTGTATATAAGGCATAGTGGAAGAAAAACCATGTTTTTATCTGTTACGGAAAGGGCTGTTGATCTGTTGGCATCAAAGGCCATGTTTTCTTAAAAGTTCCTTTGTTTCATTTGTGTATTTCCACAGTAATAAATAAATAAATATACTCACTTGTGATAATATAACAGAGAGAACCCAATATAAAAATAAAAATTTTAAATTGATTATTTATATACCATATACCATCATGAATTTTGTTTCAATAAATTACTGTGAATGTTTTTACATAGGCATAGCATACTTGCTAAAATGTACTCTAGTTATATGCTGATGCTGGTCTAGATTTTGCTGGCATTTTTTTCATAAGTAGTGCCATTTATAGAAATTGTGTTAGTGTATTGCTGTATTTTCATTTACATTTGATTTACTGCATTTACTCAAACTGACTAGGTAGTTCAAACATGTAATTAAGCAGTATCCTCTGCTGTGTGCAATTGAAGCAAAAAAAAAATGAATTACTTCCAGTCTTCTTTGGTAAATGTGTGCAAGTATTATTTTCCAAAGCATAAATTGCAAACCAGAAAAAATATTTTTAAAATAGATTTCAAACCTGATACTATGTAGGTGTTACTGCTTTAAATGATGTTATCTCTGAAAGGTGAACAAGTAAAATGCAGGAAATCTAGTTTCAAGACTGATGCCTTATATTTCATGATACTTTCTGTTTAGTTATATTAAACCAGATTTTCTTGGAGATTGTACTGATTTTCCAGGAATTAAGATTAAATTCTTTAAGAACCAATTACTCTGAAAGTATTGACCCATTGCACTGGCCCATCCCTTGCTGACCCTTCTACTTATTTTTACCTCAGACTCAATTTGACCTGAACAACACAAAAGAGATTTTATAACATGATTAAGAGGAAATGACATTGGGGGAGGGGGAGGATTGTATTACCTGAAGTGGTAGCAAGGTAAATAAATATGTGCTGATATCTCCCATTAGCTTTCACTGCTTCATGATTTATGTCTTATGGCTTCAAAGAAGAAAAAAGGCACAAAAAATGCCCCCCTAGCAAGACTAATTAAGAAAGCCTATAACTGCAAGTTCAGCTCAGTTACTTTCATTGTGTAGTACAATAGCAGTAGTTGTTGGTTGCAGTTAATGCTCTTAGGCAGCAAGCACTGATCTGCCAGCATCTCTGTTGGTTTGATGTGAGGCTGAGAACACAACTGTTTCTTCCAGTAACTGGAGGGAAGTTAAAAACTTCCCTTTCATAATTTCAGTTCCTATGAACTATGCAAATGGAATTTAACCTCTCAAATCCCTAGTGTTTGGTTTGGTTATATAAAAATAAAATAAACACTGATTTTCTTGAATTGCTTAGAGCTGTTGCAGGTTTTCCTTTTCCCCAACTACAAAGAAACACACTTTTTGAAATGGACATTTGACTTGTGCACAGGATTTCAAACCATCATGCTTAGTAAAATGGTGCACCAAAATGCAGGGCTAGGATGATGTCTTGAGGGCTGGTCCCTGAGGTTGGCATGGCTTTGGTTTATAGAAAATACTGAAGCCCACTAGAGGGCTCACAGTATTTGAAGTCAGCCAGCTATCCTATGAAGTCTGCAGCTTTCCTGTACTTCCCTGCAGGACCTGACTGAGCCGGCAAAGAACCCACTAACATCTGGAATATAGGCGTAGTGAGTGCAAGTAAAGAGCTCTTAAGTTGTTTTAAGGAGTAGAAATTCCCACTACTTTGGTGTGTGTACCAAGCCTCTGTAGTACCCTTGTACAAATGGTGTTCCCTACGAGCCAGGTTTTGCATGCACTGGTGCATATGGCATTTTCCCTTGCCAGGAGGAGTTCAGTTTTCTGCTCTGCCTCCTAGCACATGATTGAAAATTCAATAAAGACAGCTTCAGAACAAAAATCTAAACATCTGAGCATGAACCAGAGGTTCAGACTTCTCATGTAGAAAGCACACTTTTAGGGAAACCAGTCAGCATGGCCAGAAGCACTAATTGGGCCACAGTAAAGTTAACACACTGAATATGATTCAGTTGGCTGCAATGGTCCCATTTGAGATGCCCTGATGGTTTGCACTGCGATGCCCTAGTTCAGCAGGTTACCTGTGTCCTACCTTTATCAGCCCCGTTGGAGTGCTTTGGATTGCTCTGAGCAAAACTCCTGAGGGGGCAGCTAAAGTAATTGCCTTTGGTCAGCTGAGTACCTCCTAGGGCTGGATTACAAATTTCTAGACATTACGACTGGTAGAGTATCTATCTCAATATACATACAGTTTTTAACTAAAGTTAAAACAATTCCTTATAATTTATTTCTACCCTCCTGCTGCTTTCCACCAATAATAAATTATATACATGCTTAATTTATAAGTATGTTTGGTATAATTCAGTCTCTGTATATTATTAAAGCAAAAACTGCTGCTGGTAGAGTGAGAGGACTGGAGCTCCTTATTCTAGCTCTGCTGGGCTGTTTTCCCCACAGCTAGGATGAAGATGAGCAGTTCTTTGTAAACAACTTCCCATTTCATTCATGATGGCTATATGCTAAACGAGTGCAATGGGCTCATCAGGACGGACAATACCGTAATACCTTTGCATTGTGTATCAACATGGTTTGACTCTCTTGACAAAGAAAGAGCACCTTTTGTAGCCAGAAAAGTTCTATATATCCTTTGAATAACATTGTTTTGAAGCCATTATTACCAGAATAATTCAAAGTCATCAATAACCCTCTGCCTCTATCTGAAAACTGAAATATGAATGTTTCGAAAATCTATAGATGCTGATAAGTATCTAAACCTTGATATATATTTATATATAGCATCTCATATGCAAAGGCACTTCAAATATCAAAGTGAGACACAATGAGCCATTTAGTTTGTTCCAATTTATACTAATGATCTATTTTAATTTTTAAAGCTTTTTCTTTACAAGTGGCTGCTATGTACGTGGAAGGAAACAAAACTTATCTTAAGAATCTTCCAAACAATTTCCACTTGAGGAAGAAAAGGATTTCTAAGCCCTGAAAAAAGTGTTTGGAAGCACATGAATGAAGAACTAGAATAAAGTCAGGATAATCCTCTGTCCTTTATTATGCAGCAGGTCAGATTAGAGGATCACTGAGATCTTTGTGCCTTTATAATCTATGATTAACATATTAATTTTTAACTGTGTGCTTTGGATCAGTTCTTTGCAACAATGCATGAAAGCATGTCTTTATTTGGAGCAGGTGGAGCCAAAGCAAGGGGTTAAAATTAGGCAGATGTTGAAGTGCCTTGCAGACTGGAGCTTGATTCCTGACATCCTGAACTCTCTGTCTTTCAGACTGTTTGCACTGAAGTATCTTTTTTTGAGTGGTGGTCTTCATGCCTTGCACATTATTTAGAAAAATAAAAATAAGTAAAAGTATTAGGGTTTTAGTACTTTTTCTTTGTTTAAAGAAACAATTTATGAATCAAGAAATGTATTAAAATAAGTTTTATTTCGGTGGTATGATTTTTTCCCTTAGGTTTGGGGGTTTTTTAAAGTTTTTACATTTTCATAGAATTGTTGAGTAATGGAATACAGGTTGGAAGGAACTTCATGGGTCATCTGATCCAACCTTTCTTGGCAAGAGCACAATTTAGACCAGATGGCCCAGCACCCTGGTCAGCTGAATCTTGGAAGTGCCCAGTGTTGGGGAATCCGTCACTTCTCTGGGGAAATGATTCCAATGTCTGATTGTTCTAACTGTAAAACTGCTGGACAGTATTGTCAGGTCCCATTAATTTGTAGGGGTCAAGCTCCCATGGCAGCTCACAAATCAACTCTTCTGTCACTGACAGCAGGTCTTGTGTTTGTGTCAACCTGGATTTTTGTTGCCAAGGTCTGGGGCCCAGCAGAGCTGGTAAAGACAGAAGTGAGGAAAGTGTTGAGAACCTCAACATTGTTGGTTATTAATTCACCTCTCTTGTTTAACAGCAGGTCAATATTTTCCTTCCTTTTCCTTCATCCTCAGAAAAAAAAATAGATATCTTGCTCATAGAAATAAGTTCATTTTTTCTTGTGGTGATACACTAAGAGAATGCAAATGGTAGAAAAATAATATTGTCAACCTGAATTCTGCATTTCAGGATCTAAATTAAATCTGTGAACACTAACAGCACAAGTAAATAATATATCTTTGTTTCTAATAACCTGTTAAAGTTTTAAAAAGTAGTAACATCAGGATGTTAGTCAGCTTGCTATCAGCCTTAATTAATTAATTAAAAGGTACCATTTAACTGAAATATACTGACCCTGGAAGAATAGACCTTTGATAGTTGTAACATGAAGTAGCTGGCTTAGAATGTGTGACTTTTAAATATCTCCCTGGAGGTGTTAACAGACATGCAGATGTGGCACTTAGGGATATAGTTTAGTGATAGACTTGGTAGTACTGAGTTAACAGTTGGATTCAGTGATATTAAGGGTCTTTTCCAACTGAAATGATTCTATGATTCTATGACTAAATCTCCAGGTGTGTATTGGCGTTATTGCTTCCATTACGAAGCTCCTGTGCCAGCTAAAATCAGCAAATTCATAGCAGTGTGGTGCACCTTGAAAACTATCAAGGAGAAAAATTAAAAATACATAGGCCAAAAGTAAAAAGGACCTACATTTTCCTGTAGGAAGGAGTCATTTTTTCATCTGTCATCTGTGCTCCCTTTGGTACTGTAGTTTATGTCTCTCAGAATGTTCCTATTACAAGTAGAGTTATAAATGTAATTCAGAGACAGTGATATGATCAACAAATTGCTTTGCATTTGCAAAGTTTCTGTCAAGATTTCTTGCACTGATTTGTTATTCATACACCCAGTACTTCCGCATAACTTTTTTCTGTGCTGTAGTCATCCGTCTTCAAGAATCTCACATGTGCTTGGTTTATTGGGTTCTCAGCCTTTTTTCAGCTGCCACTCTAGCCACAGCCAGTGTTTTCAGTTACCCAGATGTTACGAGTGGGATAGCTGCATTTATTCTGGTGAAATACACACTTTGTGACAAACTTTGTAGTTTCTGCCATCACAGAATTCTCTCATGGTTTTGTTTCATTTCCACTGGTCTCCTTTCCTGCCATGCCTTATCTTTCCCCCATACTCACTGTACTTTATCCCTTCTGACTGCACTTTCAATTGCCATGGTCTTTTTCCTGAAACTTCATGTTACTGCTTGCTTGTTGGATAGTTTTGCATCTGTGTACCATTTTGCTCTCTACCTAATTATCAAGGTTAGAATTGTTTTCTTGCAGACAGCTCTAACTGTTGACCAAAAACCTGTTGACTAAAAACTAAACCAACAGATAACGAGCAAAAGAATGAGCAGAATTTATATAAAAGTGTAGGTGATTCCAGATGGCTGGCTGATTTGTAAAACCACCCTGTGAGTGTCTTAAGACATTATGGTAATGAATAGTTTTTGTGGTCCTGTTTCTCCTTGTATGAATAAGTTCTGGCTTTTGAGCTAGTGAGCTGTGTGGTTGTCAACTGAGATGCTATTTAGGATTGTGCACAGACAGCAGTGGGAAAAAGAAAGCGTAGAAGCAGCAAGAGAGTTTCTTCTGAATGCCTCTACCTTTTGGCAAAATTGTGCTTTTACAGAGATGGTGTTGATTTGCGATTCTTAGCAAGTGTACATTAGCAGTCCAAAAGTCTGTTCCAGAATTAAGATTGCCAAGGGCACTTTCACCTCTTGTGTTCAATTACTTTAAACTCTCATACAATATAGTAGTGTATTTTTTAACACCAGAAAATGATGAATTAAAGTAATGTTGACTTCAGCTTATGAAAAGCACTTGCAGGTATGCCACAAAATAATCGAAGGCTGCCCTCCTGAATAGACAGGTCATTACTGGGGAAAGCAGTAGTTGTACAATGGTACATGTAAGTAGGAGTGGAATTACTTGTGTTGTCTGTAAAGTTTTTGAGTTCAGCATATGTGTTGTTGGTTATCCAACTTCCATTCACAGCATTGAGTTCAAATGTACTGAACAGTGGGGAATTGGTTGAAGGAGTTTGTCAGTGTTGTGAATGATGTATTAAAACCATAATGGAAACCTGAGGTTTCAAGTTATTGTCACCTAAATATGAGTGTCTGCAAGTGAACTTTGCGAGCGGGGTAGAATTCGACTCAGTTTCCTCAATTTAGGTGCCTGATACTATTTGAGCTATCCTGGCATATCTGAGAGATAGAGCTGAGAGGTAGAGCTAGTGAATGTGACAAGGCCAGATGGAGATTGGAGCAGTGGACCCATACTTTCCCCTGTGTCTTCAAGAACATCTGGGGCAGAATTTTTGTTGTGAGTTGGTAGTTGAAGCAGCCCAGTTTATCCCAATGGTGGGAATCTAATAAATACTAATGAAGCTTACAGGTCTTCATAGAGCCTGTGTTGTATCATCTCCATGCATGTGTTAAGGGTGTCACACAGCTTTTCAAATTACTTTAGGTGCCGGTATTGAAGTATTCTGTCCATAACTGTTCATAATGGTGGGAACTTGTTCATATTTAGACACCTAAATGTATATCAATGAAGAACTAAGTGCATCTCACTTTTACTGCTAAGATTCCATATCACTGATAAAAATAGGGTGCCATGTTTAAACTGAGATGGAAAACAAAGTAGTAATATGAATAATTCAGATCTCTGCAATAGCAACATCTAACTAGAGGCAGTTAAGGAAGATATTCTTGTACAAAGGAGAAGCGATGAACATGTTTGCAAAGGCTGTTTGATGGGTATTAGATTCAGAGATAGAGTGGAAACCACACTTAAGAGAGTGGCTTTCTTTTACCTTGTGCCTAATGCACTGCTCTTGATTTCACGTAATGATTTCTTTTCCTATGATTTTTTCTATACCATTCGTCAACATATGTAGTGGAAATGTTCTGACCCCATTACTAAAGAGGGCAGAATTGAGGTTAACAGTGTTAAATCTTCTTTCTTTGATTTTTCTAGAGGCTTCGGGATATTATATTTCAGATTGTGACATTAGCAGTGACCCTGGTAAAGCATGAGCTGGTGGGTTAACCTTAGCCAGCAGTCAGATGCCCACCCTGTTCTCTTCCTACAGAGTCCATCCCTGCAGCCTCTCACATCTACACAAGCCTTGGGACCTACACCAAATACAATCAGAAATAGTATATTCCTTTTTGTGCTGATGAAGGAAATATCCGTTCTTCCCTCTGTTCCCTGTAGTCATTTGAAAATTGTTCTGATGGCCAGAATTAACCCTTTTTCTGCTTACTCTCTTATCTATATTTAGTTTTTGACCTTCCTCTTTTGAGGTGAGGAATTGGTGTGAATATGTAGGGTTTGATGAGCTAAAGAAAATAGGCAGGGAAATTGCTGAGTGAGATGAGTGGTGACATACTATGTGCAAGAATGGAATGGAAAGGGAAATCGTTGTGACAGGCACACCCACGTATCCAGACTTACTCTCCTCTTCATACTGCCCTGTGTTGTGCTGGCCATACCCATATCCCATTAAGTAATGCTCCATAACAATTAGAAGAGAACAGGAACTTTGGGGCTCTTTCTTCTAATCACAGAGTAGCAAATGATTCTCACAAGAGATACTTAAACCGATGTGGAAAAAAAAAACGACAAATAGTATTCCTAAACTTTTATTTTATTCATTAGCAATGTCTCTTGTCTGTTTCTCCATACTTGTAGTTTTCCTCTGTCAGAATTACCAGAAAGCAAAGGCCAGCTTTGATGGGCCTTAGATACAGAGTATTTTTGAAAATCTACTTCTTCATCATGACAATAACCATATTGGATTTTGAGCCCTGCCTCTCAGCTTTGGGGGGAGTCCTAAGTCAGGTTCACATTGATAGAAGAGTATGATGTTGCTTTATCAATATTGTCACCTGTCTGGCTGTGGAAAATTATTATTAATGATCTCTTTTGAAAGTACTTCAAACTTTTGAACTGTTTTAAAGTACTCCAAAAGTTGTATTTCCTGTCCTAGATGCAGCATTATACTTGAAGTGTGTTTAGTTGGTCATTTAAGCTTAAATTTAAATTCTTCTCAATTTCACTGAATTCCACTGAAATTCTTAGGTTGTATGACTATAATCTGCAATTTCTATTTTGAGTTGCAACCTTGAATTTAAACTCCTGACATTCACATTGCTCTTGATATACCATACTACCAAGGAACCCAAATCTTCTGTACAGTTGACCCATTTCTTCATTGCTTTATGTCTCCAAAAGCTTTGCATTATCTGCAGATGTTTTCTGTACTGATTTTTTAACCAGTAAACATCTTTTCTTATCCAGAAGCTATTGGGATCATGTCTGATATTGCACTGTCATAAATACCTAGAAAAACACCACATGGAGGAAAATCAAAATAAAATATATTTAGCAGATAGAGCGGTCTAGAGATACAGAGATATATAGAGATCTAGAGGTTTTCTTTTCCTCAATGAATAAATTTTGTCTATTTATGTGTATAAGTTAGGTGTGTTTCTTTAAAGCATGTTCCTATATTTATGCAGTTTGTCTGTGGAAGAATTTTGTGTTTACAAAATACCTTTTGAGAAAAAAATCATACAAGAAATCTGTATTTTTTAATCATCTGTTTAAAACTTTAAATGTCAGATATTTGAATATGTATGCAATACTGAGTACTGGAATAGTTTGCATGTTTAATAATCTTTATTGCATTAAATTGGCTTGCTCAGAACAATAGTTTGTTTATGTACATGTGGGAGAAGGGATAAAACCCTTCAATTTGAATCTAGAGGGGAAAAAAACCACCCCAAACCAACCATGTGAATACAACTATAGCATATTTGCGTGTTGTGCCCTAAAATACATACTTTCAATTCCATGTTGCACTAGGGTATTTCAGCATCAGTGATATAGTTATTCATACCAGGATACAGCCTATGGTCTCAAGTGATAGCTGGCACTGTCTTCATTTTCTCAAGAGATAATATAGAGAACTTTGGTAGTTTACTTTTCACACAAGCTGGATTTTCCCATCAGTAGCTTTACAAGGTTATCTGTTTATAATCCCTCCTTACTTCTTGAACATAATTTTACTCTTAATGATAATGCTGAATCTTCTTGTAAGGATTGTCTTCAGCTTTTGTTACAGGGGTTTTAAGTAGGGTAATAAAATCTAGTGATGTGGTCATTGTCATGTACTAAAAGCCTAGAGTACGCCAACTTCTGCCAGAAGTAAAATTGGAAGCATTATCAATGATGATGTTTTGTAAGATAAGATGGGTTTAATTATGTTTTATAAGCACAGATGAGGAAAAAGTGTACTTGTTAACTACCATTTCATTCCATTTATACACTACACTTCCTCCAGTGCACTCTATATGTTTCAGAGGAAGCTCTCCAAAGACAATATTTTTTAATTAATTATTGTTACGGCTTAGGCTTTTTGCTTTTGAAAAGAATAGCACTTCAGAGGATCCTTGGACTTTCCAAGGGCACTGCATTGTGAGGTCCTATGATGCAAGGAGGTTTGCATAACAGTAACAATGCAGGTTGTGTTTTTCCCTGTTTACACACCCTTTAGAAAGAGATCAGTGAAACTATTGCTTAGCATCGGATTGGTGGTTTGTCTGAATTGTGTCCCACGAGGCTAATTCCTATTCCTCATTGTCAGAAAAGAACTGTTTTGTTGAATTTGATTTTTCTGAATTGATGATGCACTTCTTGGTTTACCTGTTTTCCCCCCTGGAAATGCCAGGCCCGTTAACTTTTGTTCAGTGAATGACTTTGTTACCTGTTTTATGTTCTACGTTGTAAAGCTTGCAACAAAAGGTCTAAAATCCTCAGAAAACAAAAACATTTTTAGCAGGGATAAAAATCCGCTAGGAACTAACTATAAGTTAAAATCTTGTTTTTTCTTCTTATAGTTTGATAAGTGGGTTAAATTTTAAATTCTATCTTCACAAAATATTGCCAGTGTATTAGCTTATGCAGTGCTCTTCAGAAGAACACTGCCTTTGCCAGAAGCTCAGTTTCTGTTGTCTAAGGAATAATGAAGGCAAAGTAGCAGGAACCCAAAAAGAACTCTTCTCTCCTTACTTTGGATGGCTGCATTAGAGATGAACAGTGCAGTAACAGTAAATGGCATTTAATGGAAAGAAATAAACACTTCTCATTTTTAGCAGAATTCCAGATTGCTCCCATTGATCTCTGTTAATCTGGTCAGCATTAGGATGAGATGCCTTCTTGTTTTCTATGACTGGAAAAAGTGCCTATGATGAATTTCTAAAAGGTAGGTGTGTATGGCATAAATATTGGGACAGATAAATTCCTATTTAGAACTTCATGACTCTTCATTAATGCTAAATTAAATTTTGCATCTATAGAGGCAAATAGACATACATAAACTATATTTTTGTGTAATTTAAGGAGATATTTTTCATCTTACTAAAAATTCTATTTAAAGATGAGTGCTTCTGAAAATCAGTTTTCAGCTTGTTTATGGGAGGATTGATGGAGTTGAACAGATTCTGCATTTAATGACAGAATAATGTAAAGTTGTAATATTTTAACTCCAACCCAAGCCTACTTGGTAAAATACTTTAAATATGGTTGGAATGCAAAACAAAGTTATTATTAAATGAAATGGATAGTGTTTTAGTGGCACAGAAGCACCAGGTAGTAAATGACAGAGTATGGATAGAGCGCTAAACCAAGATCTAAACTGTTTTCCAGAATATGTAAAAGATTACAAGCTCCTGATTTTCAAGCACATATATATTAACTTAAATGCAGTATGAATGTAAACAAATTAGCAAAGTTTGTATTACTTGCATCTTCTGAAAACTTACGGCCATGTGTCAAATATATATGGATATGGAGAAAATTACATGTTTAGCTTTGAATTTGAAAATTTTAGTTTTTATTTTACATCACGTTCCTTTTCCGTATTTTTTGAGAGAAAGTGGGCTTTATATAGAATAGTTTAAATTAGAATGTTTGAATCAAATGCAATAAATTAAATCCTGTGATACTATCTCATATTACAGAAGGCAGTAATCATACTCTTCAAACAGGGACAGTGAACCAAAGCATGTTTTAGGAAAGCTCTTAAGATTATTGACAGAGCCATTCATGTAGATACCAAAGAGGTCCTGTTTTAAAAGTAAGTTTAGTTTAGCAGACATGTTCAACAATTTGAAATTTCTGCAACCAGTTGTTGAGTTTAATTTTGTGTTCCAAATTGACAAATTCCAAGAACAGCAGTTTGTAAAATGTCTTCTGTCTAAATATGAAGCTCTGGTAAAGCCTCATTATCAATGATTAAGATAAATTTATAGAATATTTCTAATCTATCAAGAATTGTCAGAACCCCTTCTTCAGGAAAAACTGCATAGCTTCTCCCAGGTCTTCCTGGCTGTCCAGGATAAACAAGGTATGAACTAAAACCCATGGAAGTTGTCAAAAGGATTCCTTTGTACCTCAGCACCTTGGATTTGGCTTGCTGCCTCTTGACTCATCAGAACTAGCCGCATGCTTTAATTAAGGTTTATTCGATGGCAAGAGGCCTTTCTGTGCAATGAAGAAGAGAAAGTAGCAACCTTGCTCCTTCAGCATGGCCTACTTTGCTGTCCAAATCATGCTGTGCTATTCATCTTTCAGGAGCTGTGTCCCAGCCAAGCAAAATGGTTGTAGTGCTGATGGAGGCGTTGGTTTTCTCGTCAGACTGGGATGCGTCAGCTTTTGGAAGAAGGGGGTAATAGATGAGTGGGGAGTCTTACTTACTTCTCTGTTGTCTTTGGACATTCCTGGGCCTTCTGGTTTGTATGTGACAAGCTTCTGGGTTAGGAAGGAGCTTAGGTGTCTAAATCCAACCTGACATTATGTTCATGTTTGATTTTGTCTCTTTTAAATCACAGAATAATACAACAACAGAGGTTCGAAGGCACCTCCAGAAACCATTTGGTCCAACATTTTTAGCAGAATCTCTGATTGCTCCACTTGATCTCCGTAGACCTGTAATAGTGATCCTTAGTAAAAACACTCCTGTTGACTGATTTTTAATTACCACTTGTTGTGAAGACTGAAAGTGCTCTCTGGGGCAGCATCGAGGATCTTTTCATAGTCACAGAGTCACGGAATGGTGATTTTCCACACCAAGCCAATCCAACACCACTTGGTAGCATTGTACAAGATTGTGTAGCAGCACGTGGCCACGCCACCATCAATCTGAAGCCCTTATTGGGTCACTCTTGTGCCCCAGCTGATAAGCCTTAGTACTTCACTGCTGGTCTCCCCAGGCAGATTGCTGCAGTTGCAGCACTATGGTGATAAGACCGTTCTACGTCTGGCACTGCCCCTTGTGTGGCTCATGTGGCATCTGCCTTGCGCTGGTCATTGCATCTCCTTGATCAGTGGTACCTTCAGCTCGTGTCTGCCTACAGCTCCCTAAGAGATTTGCTCATTTTAGGGCTGCTCAAGCATCTATCTTTCTGTCTGTCCATCTGTCTATTTGCATGTTGCTCTTCCTGCTGGTGGATGTATCATCTTCTAGGCCACTATTATTTTAATTAACAATTACGTACTGTGAACTGGCAATTTTACATAAATCATAACATGTACAAATGACATACATAAATTTATTACATAAATTACAACAGTGCAGGTTTTTGACCGACCTATATCTAGGACCCAGTTAACATAGGAGACATTTATAATGCATCCCAGAGAAGTTTTCAGTTGAAGTAAAAGACCAGAGAAAAACAAACAAATCTGTAATCCCATA
The DNA here is from genome assembly GCA_013397895.1 of Origma solitaria. Taxonomy (NCBI): domain Eukaryota; kingdom Metazoa; phylum Chordata; class Aves; order Passeriformes; family Acanthizidae; genus Origma; species Origma solitaria. Next base: position 802,261 of record VZRL01004026.1, read on the forward strand.
CAGTACATATTTTTGAAAGTAGATGTAAAACCAGTTTGTAGCGAGCTATTCCTTTATGAGAAATCAATGTTGAAATAAGAAATAACATACTAGTTACGATCAGGAAGCTGTACAAGAGAAAGCTGATTGTTAAGCTCATGTTTACCATAAAATGCAGGATTATGATACAGCAGGGCAAAGTCTAAAGGGTAAACAATGGTATCTAATAGTGTGGTTTCATGTGATTAATGTGCCGTTCTGGTGGCTGTAATAACTATATATGCTCTGTACATTTTTTGGGGCAATATTTGCATAGAATATGTAAAGTGCAAAACAGTATTGCATGGAAGTAGCTTTCAGAGGTTATTCAGATCCTTTTTCTTACATATTATTTATTTTTGTGTGCTTTTATTAATTTCATAATAAATTTGGTCGCATTTCAGAGTATAGCATATACAATCCAAATATTTCTCTAAATGAATTACAGAATAATACCCAAAAGATTTTTTTTTGTGGTGACTTATCTATGAAAAATAAAAATGGATTTATTGAATTAAGTTGCAAATTGAACAATTATCTTAGATTATGAGAAATTCTATGTTTCATCAGTATTGTTTACCTAGAAATCATTCTGAGCACTTATGCCTTCTAAACAGAACATTCCCTAAATCCTTAATACAAACAGAAATATTTAGCACAAAACTCTTTGGGAACTGAAATTAAAAGACTGGTGCTCTCTGATGGAGAAAAAAATTATAGGATATTAAATACGTGTTTACTTGTAATTTTATTTCTTGATTATGTCATTAATGAACAGGATACAAATAAAATTTTCTTCATGCATTCTGGGCTAGTGAATGAAAAATGTACCTGCTTAGGGATCATTCTCACCCCCTCTCCCAATATCAATCAAAGGCTAAACATTTTTTATAGAATCAGATGTGCTTTCTAATAATCGTTTGCACGCAGCTGTGCACTTCTTCACTTGATTTGTGTGAAGATTCTAGCGTGGGTCTTGTTCGTATATGGCCCTACGATAAATTGGTTTAAGGATTGAAAGGGGCATCTGATCTCATGGATAGAAGCTTGTTGGTTTTATTAACAGCTGAATGCTTCCGCTGCTTCGGATGAACGCTGCCTTAATTCTCAGGCCATTTTACTGAAATGAATAGGCTTTCCTTCTGAAAGAAGATGACAAATATGGCAGAAAGCAGACCTTAATTTTGCCTGATAAAATGAAAATATATCATTTATTTTATACTTCTTACTCTAATTCTGCAAATGTTTTGGGAAATAGCAATAAACCATACATCTTTTAACAGATTTTACTGGTGCATATATATGCTTTGCATGTATATTTGTGCAATTAGCTGCTGGCAGTGGGCAGTAAAATGGCTATTAAGTACTTTCCATATGGGTATGAATTTCAGAATTAAATTTAGCTGATTGCAGAGGAAATGCGCTGATCCACTGGCAGAAGAGTGTCATCTATAGCAATGACTGCCGGCTCCTCAGCAGAGCAGGGGCAGTGGTAGTGCTGGCACCAGTGCTCAGCAGATGCTGCTGCGGTGGCCAGCAGCAGCACCTGAGAAGCACAGAAACGCTGGCAGGAGGAAAAGAGGGGGCAGGCAGCACAGAAACAGTGTTTATTCACAGAGAGGAAGATAGAGATTTTTAGCATGGCTTTTTTCATTGTTATCATTATTTCTCTTCTGAGATCACACATGAGAAGAAGAGTTAAAACATACTCAATGCTGAAGCAAAAGGAAAAGAGAGTCTGCTTAGTCTGCACCGATCTACAAAGGGACTAGAAAGTGTATTTTAAGGACAGAGGGCAGAACCTGCATCCAGCCTCTGTCATAGTGCAGGTCTCTAGTTCAGAGGCACATACAAAAACCGATTCACTTACCTTAATATTGATTTAGCCTATACTGTGTAAGTCTCGGCCTTCAGAAGCTTTTTATGTTTTTTTTCCTGAAGCTACTCTACTCTCTTTTGTCAAAAAATCCTGCCAGTCAAAAACACACCTAATGTACGCAAGTAACTGCTGAAAAACTCTCCTCCCTCAGGAGTTCTCAAGGCATGAACCACAGCTGCTGGTCCCACTAAATTCACGAAACTGCAGTGCTCTAAATCCCCCATCTTCTTCCTCTTAGAGGAGTAGGAAAATGTATGGGTTTTATTTGATACTGTTCTAATGTTTAAGATACTTATGTGGAAATTCCACCTTGGAAAAAACTTATTGCAGTAATAAACAAATGAAAGAAAGCACATCGGAAATTACGTGCAGCTCCAGTGAAGGAGATAATAGCTTATCCCCATCCACACAGGGATAATAGTTTATTAGTCTTCCATAATAAACTTTGTAGAGGTGTTATTTTTTAAATCATGAGTTGAGCATTTGTGATGACAGTTCTTAAATTCTTTGTCAACAGAAATCCTGCTTTGATGCATTCAGACAGGCATGAGGTGGAATGGCTCACCGGATTAGAAATGGGATAAAGAATAGTAAGCTTTGCATTTGTAATTCAGGAATGTCACATTATTAGTACCTCTTATTGGTATCATACAGTTTGGTTTTTTAGCTAATTTGCCATAGAAGCTATTGTTTATAAGCAAATATTAATATCATAACTCATAAGTTTGTCAGACAGCTGAGATCAGCAAATCACAGAAATCTAAAGCTCACACTGTCTTGAAGAAATCATCTCATTCATCACCTATACTGAAAGCAGGATCAAGTACATCCATATGTGACAGATGTTGGTGTATATTCTGTTCTTAAAGTGAGAAAGCCTTTCCTGAGATCAAACATAAATCTTCTTTGCTGCAAATTAAAATAATCTCTTGTTATCTGCCATGGTCACCAGGAACAATTGATCATTGTGTTTTCTACTCCAGCTTCTGCCTTCTCTACTTAAACACCTCTCCCCTTGCTCCTTCCCACGGCCACTTCCTCTCGGCTGCACCATGTGGGCTCCTTTTGGCTTTCCTTCATTAAAATTGTATGTTTTGGTCTTTTAGTGTCTTCTTGTTTTCATTTGGGCTCTTCAATTTGTCTAGACTAACTTGTCCCAAAACACTGACAGTTCTCTGGAAAGGGTCCACTAGTGATAATTAGAAGAAAGTAAGTATTTCCAGTGTCTCATATGAAATACTTGTTAGTTAACAAATCCAAAGTGATACTGCTTTTGTTCTCAGCCATGGCATGCACAGGAAGTGATGAATCATACATTTAGGGAGCTGTTTTAAATCCCCAGACCCTTTCTATCATTCTGCTGAGTTTCCAGGCTGTTGCCATGTGATAATTTGGTATTATATTTGACACTCTGCCCCTAACACCCCCCCCCTTTTTTTTAAGTATCACATTCAGGACTATGGCAGTAGACTTACTTGGCTCACCAGTTTCATGTGGCATTCTGGTTGTCTGCAAAATTTTGTAGAAACTTTCCCGGAGTCATGTGAGCACTGTAAGCAAAGTATGGCTGCCCATTGTCCACAGCTCAATAAAGTAACATCAGCAACATTTTATGTGCTGTTTTTCAATGTGATTTGCACTGTCAGGCTGCACTCACTTGTACCAGGTAGACATTAGGTCTGTTTGAGATGCCCTTGGTGTTCTGCCTGGCTTCCAAATGCAAGGCCTTGTGGCCAAGCAGGGTGGGCTGCTCCCAGTAGGTCTGTGTCGTACCTATGAACTTTGTCTTGTGCCTGGAGACTCAACATGCGTCTGGATACCTGACCCTATTTAAAAACAAATAATATTTGCTGTGAACAGACTTTGGCTTTCTCAGTTTGTCGGTATATACACATGTATTATTATTTGAGAGATATGGCATGTTTTCTATTTTCCTCAAAAGTGGATAGAGAAAGAAGCCTTTGCTCCAGATTTCTTTTCTTACACCTTTTATTAAGATCAGTTGGTAAAGATTTTCCAAAGACATTATTCCATTAATTTTTTCGAGTCACATTATTTCAAAATTATTTGGCCTAGATACTAGAAATACACTTCGTATTTTAACTCCTCAGCTGTGTAGGGAAATGATAGTGTACATGTCAGTAACTTAACTAAATTATTGTTAGACTGCAATGTCTTGTGTACAGAGTTGTCACACAGAAGTAAAAGATTGAAATAATTAATACTATATAAATTTCTGGTTTTCTTATTTTAATTATTTTTTTACCTTTACTAAGGATTAAGTGCTTTCAGAAGAGATCCTTTCACACTATATATAAGCCCTGTGCAAAGACAGTCAGCAAAGTTGATAAGGATAATTTTAGAAATGAAGCTGAGTAGCTCAGTTTTTGCTGTGAAAGAGATGTAACTTCAATAAATGAGAAAATTTATGGCTTGTGGGAAGAACTGTTTTATTTAGTTGAAGCAGTTGTTGCTGATCTTACAGTTTAATTTCTTAATATAAATTGAAACATTTCCAGTAATTACATATATGTTGATATTAAACCTTTCACTAAAGATAGTAATCATATTGATATAAATACATTTCACAAGGATAGTAATACTTCAAGTAGCTTATTTTATGTTAATCCAAAATGAATAGCTAGAAATAAGTTGAAAACCATTCATTTTTCAATGTTATTTGAAATAATAGGGATTGTTTGAACCTTTTTTATCAGTGTGGCTCCAGAATACATGCATTAATTTTAATTCCCTTTGAAGATGATTGCCACAGGAAATTAGCCTTTATTATTGCATTGGCCTTATGTGGCTGAATAGAGCTTGAAAAACAAAGATCTAAAAAGAGAAAAAGTACTTTTCTTACTACACCTTCATTTTCTTCTCCTTTTTTTTGATGGAAATGGCTAGTTCACTTCTGGTGAAATTGCTTCCTTCTCACTGAGCAGTGTTGTTAAAGCATGTTCAGGATTAAATGAGCTATCAATAGGTTGGGTAGATACTGCTGAGACTAAGAAGTTGGATTCTTTTAAACATTTGAATGGACTCCTATTACTGAACCTGAGGAAGCTTTGTCAAACATCAGGAATTACCATGCACATAAAGAAATTTTTGCCTTCCCAATTCTCTTTTACATTCAAGAGTTAAAGCTCTATGTCAGCTAAGAAAAAAAATACCAGAGGACCATCTGAAGGTAAATGCATATTGTGCTTCTTGGTATGCTGAATTTTATTTGCAGTGTCTGTATCGTTTCTCCTGAGAAATTAATGTTTATAGACATTTAAAAGCACCTGTACAACAGACACAAACCAAAATGTACATTGTTGTCATTTAGCAAGTTCTGAGGACCTTTCTGCAGTGTGCTGGGGAAGCATTCATGGAAAAAAAAGAGAGACCAAATGTAGTTCAAAGGTCATTTTCTGGCTGCCTTGGGGGCTCCAGTCCTGATTTGTGCTCTGTGAGCTCTAGTGGAAAAGTGTGACTTATGAGTGATGAAGTGGATTAATATGGCTGTATTCAGAGGTTTCAAAAAATCATTTTGGCTGTGGAGACACTAGAATGCAGAGTCTAGCAGTTGGTGGTGGTGGTGGTGGGGTAGAGAGCCTCTAGGATACACAATAGTTAAACATCACAGGCTGTCTTCAAGTTGCTGGGTCCACTCTTACCCTCTGTCATTTATTTTGACTTCTGTTATTTCCAGTGGTTGGCAAAACCCTTGCAAAGTATTTGAAGTACATGGGTGAGGAAAAAAATAATTTCATATGGTGTTTCCTAAAAAAAACCACACAGTTATATAATGGCCTTATAGACACTTACATTGGTTCTAGTGCTGTAGTGAATATTCAGTTTTACAAAGAAAATACACATCCTTTTATTACAAAGATAATCAAGCATCTGTTTCTTGCAAAGGTGGTTACTCTGTTTAGGTATGGGTGCCTCAGTTTTGCATCCTTCATGTGGGGTTATGCCATGGAGGTTACGTTTTAACAAAGATATTTCAATAATAAAGCTTTCTTTCTTACTTTACTGTCTGTTTAATTAGAAAGTTGAGTTTCTGTTTGCCTTTGCAGGAATATTTTCGGTATGGGTCTTTAACATATTAGCCCCTGGCAGGTATTGCAATTGCCTGAAGGAAATTTTCAGAACGTTTTAAAGTGCAATGTGATGCAGTATCCCAGTTTCCCTTTTAAGCTTGACTCAGAAATGTACAATGTTCAGTGCTTGTGCACAAGAAAGGCAACTGTTCACCTGTAAAGCAGCTGATGTTACCTAAGGGGAGGAAAGGTAGCCACAGGCTGGGGGGCACAGCAGCCCTTCGGAGGGATTTCACCATAGCAGGTTGAGCAGGTGTCCCTGCCCATGACAGGGACTGGAAATACATGATCTTTAAGGTCCCTTCCAACCCAAAACATTTTGTGGTTCTGGGATGCAACTGCAGTTTGTTGCTGCCTGTAGGACATTACAGAGAAAACAGACTCTTCAGCAGGGCATAATGGAAGGACAGACAGCTGCTGTCACAAACTGCAATGCAAACGATTTCAGCTGAGTATGAGGAATAACAGTAATTTAGAGCAGAAGTGGCTTATAGTAAGAAAAAAAAATGAACAGAGAGGTGGTGAAATCAACTTCAGTCTGTTCTCTGGAGAATTTCAAAAGTCTGCTGGCTTGAAGCACTGAGCAATCTCATCTAGTTTTTCCATTAAGTGCTGTTTTGTGCAGAAATTTGGGACTAATCTGCTCCAGAGGTCCCTCCCAGCCTCGGTCTCTCTGTGGTTCTCTGAAGGCATCTAGCAGGAAACATCTGGAAAAAAATGTAGCTGAAAATATGAAAGGGGTTTGCTCTCACTTTCTTTAACCTGCTTAGTGAGGACATAACATGATTTATTACATCAAAAAACAGAAAGTGCAGATCATAATAAAACCAATAAATTATAAGAGAACAAACTAGTAGGGCTGATGAGTCAGATCTCATTGCAAATAAATCTAGGAGAAAAACATTTACAAGCACTGGCAGTTCCCCCTAGAAATTATATTTAAGGGAGAGGCACAAACCATCTCAATACTTGGGAAGTCTAGTAAGTAGCTCCCTTAAGTAAGCCTCGACTGCACTGGCCTAAGACCCAGGAAAAAGAAAGAATCCCTCAGAAAGTGGAAATTAGGTCAAATTACCAAATTAGTGTAGATGAAGTAGCACTAATAGGAAGGCTGACAAAACTGGAAAGGCCAAGACACAGAATTATGTATGACATTAAAAAAAGGACATAAAGGAAAACTAAGCCATTTTATAAACACATTAATAATCAGAGCAAGGTAAACAAAAATATTGATATGCTATCAAACAAGGAAGGAAATAAATTGAAAAAAGGTATTAAACCTGAAAAAATGTTAAGTATTTTTCTCACTTTTCCTTAACTGGAGCTATTATGTGTTGAGGCAACTACTAAGCCTAAGAAAGGGCTAAGAATGATAAAAGAGCTTCCTGAAAGAATACATAGAACAATTACATATTTGAAAAGAATCTGTGTTTAATGAAGCTTATTGTACAATATTTAAGTAACCAGACGAAGCCTTCTCAAGATCCATTAGTAGTTCTCTGTTGTGAAGAAAGTTTCAGAAAATTCAAGAAGAGCTGACTCAGTGCGTGCCTTTCTAAAGGAGAGGAAGGAAGAGCTGTGGAATTACAGACCCATAAGCATAATTTAAATGTCGTAAATAAACCCCCAAACAACTGGAACAAATAAATCAAATGAACTGTAAGCACCTGCAGGATAGTGTGGAGATGAGTAATAGCTAAAATGAATTTATCACAGAGAAATTGTGTAATACCAGCCCCATATCTTTTTGTAACAGAGTAACAGTTCTTGAGAAGGTGATGAACTGGGAGATGTCATCTGTCTTGACAAGTAAATCTTCTGACATTATTTCACATGACATCTTCATAAGAAAGCATAAAAAAAATACACTGCTATTATGTGATCATATAATTAGTAAAGAAGCTATGCGGAGTGTATTGTTCCCTGTCAAGCTGATGCGTGTCCTCTAGGAATATGCCCTCTAGCTTGTACGATTGTACATTTTTTGTAGTGGTTTGGGCAGTGAATAGTGAAAGATTAGTCTAATGGAATTCCCGGCAAAATTGGTGGGAGAGGAGGATGAGCTGAATCAGCAACCTGGATGGAAATTCAAAAAATTGTAAGTTTAAAAAAAAAAAACCCAAACCACCAAACACCACAGTTTCGTGATGACAAAGGCAAGTTCTTGTTTTAAGTGAAAAAAATCCTGATACAAATACAAACATGTTTAGAATTGAACTTTAGATAACCTGGGTTTGTCCTTTGCCATCATTAATATTATCTCCATTATTGTAATGATAATTTTTAGTTTAATTTTTTAAGAAAAGTTTCAAATTATGTGAATGAGCTACTTTTACAGTACATAATTCATTATGAAGGTTAATATGGGAAAATGACATATAAATCTTCCAATGTCCTTAACTTTGATCTTATTACAAGTTGTTGCTATAAGATGGGTAGAGCTTAAGCTTTTGAATTTTAGGAAAACATGCTTTGCCTCTTTCCAAAACTTAGTATCCAGTATATTCATAAAATATTCATAAAACCTTGATTTCTACCTTCTACCTTTATAAAATCGTGGTTTCTACATGATTATAATTTTTTCCTTGCTTCTCTGGAATAATTGTGCCTGGTTTGTAGTCCTCGAGTTCAGGCTACAGGATTATAATATTTTTGATAACTAACAAAAAAAAAGTTCAGTTTTTATGATGTTTTCAGTCCTGAGTTTTCTAGAATATATTCCTGAGGAATGTTAAGGGCCCAGAATGTGTATCAAATCTTCCTAGTTACCCTAGAAATTCTCTCCAATGGATGCAAACCCAAATTTTTGGGCATGGATTTTCACCATTAGTAAAAGACTGTAATAATTTTCTGGATCATTACAGTCTTTTGCTAATGGAATCAGAATTAATGCTGTTAAAATGATATTTCTATAGATGTGGCTATTGTAGACTCTACTATTTACATTTTTCCACTTCTACACATATAATCTCATTGCATTTTTTTTCTCATTTTCGTACTACAGCCACCTTGAACCAAGTGTATTTCCAAGAGATGGCTCATATACAATACAAAACAAAAAGTAAAAATTGCACATTAAGTTCACTGACATGGAAAAAGGTGCATCAAATAAAGTGACACAATTTTTTGGTGCTCTGAAATTTTATTGAGGCTAAGGTAACCTTACTATAACGTGAGTAAACTAAAGAAAACTGTCAGACTGAGAATTCCACAATCTCTGTTTAAAACAGAGAGAACTTAATGATAAATTTAGGAAAGAGGCATTATCTCTGGTTCGTATTTGTTAGTTAAATACCACCGTGTTCTTTAAGAGAAGACGTTTAGTTGTAATTGCACCATATTTGAAGCTAGGGGAAGGGAAAAAAAGGTGAGACATGGCACTTGCCTCTTATTTCCCTATTCCAGAATGTATGTAGATACACAGTTGAACATTTTTAAAAATCTTTTAGCAGGGTATGCACAGAACCAGGAAGGGACGCAAAATGCTCACTGCAATGGTCAAGAAGATTTTTTTCAGATTAGTGACATTCAGGTTGACTCTGGGGCCTGGATTTATGTCACCTAATTCTAGACATCAGGGTATCGCACCTCCTTTAAGTCAGGCTAGCCACTGTCTCTAAAAAAATCTTTCAAAGGTGCAGTACTGAGACCAGGCAAACCCCACACAAATACATAAAAATAATAGTATTGCTCTACAATAACAACTTAATCATTGACGGTTCCTTTGGAATTCATTTTAAGAAAATTAATCATGAAGTACTCATTTGGGATTAATGTGGATGAAGTACTTAAAGGATTTCTCTGTTAATTGACCATTATGTAGAAATGTTCCTACGTGAATTTTGAGCTTGGGAGCATCACAAAGTAAAGATGGCTTGGTCATAAGTTAGCTCTAGAGCTACAGAGGTATGAGCACATGGTTTAGATCTGGGGATGATTCTACATCCTTATTGCACAAACTGAAATCTGCGTGTTACATCCTTAGTGGTTTGCGTTTGAACTTAATTGACGTTGCAGGATCAATTAATGCTGATCTGTTTAAGTCAGTGAGTACCTGTGCATAAACAGATGGTAAGTTTAACCAACAGTAGTGAGGCATTTGCAGGTAAATTGCCTACATTTTGCAGAAGTTACCAACCACTGGCTTTTGAATGTTGCTTTGCTTTCGATAACTTTGTCTTGAAACTAAGCCTCATAGGGTCGATATCGATATTTGAAGTGTGAAAATGGTCGTTTTGGTTCAGGACCAGCTTCTTTCATACTGAGCACCTGCCAGTGGGCTGTAGAGTCAAATAATCTGAAATCAAAAGGAACAGTGGTGGTAGTGGCTGCAAATGGTTATGTTTATGGTTGCAGATTGGTTTTCTATCTACCTCCTTGTTTTTATTATCTCATTCTCACATCTTACTGAAAATACCATCTTTTGGACTGTGCAAATTTAGGTCTTTGTGAAAATGTGTTTTCAATTTCTGTTTTGGAAAATCTTCAGTGAAGTTTGAGGTCTTCCTGTGAAGTGACACTTTTTACTGTAAGGTCATAATTTGTCTTCTGTCTTTCACGATTAGAGAGTTGGGAAATGTATGCTTTTGTCGGAATTCTATCCATTTTTATAGACTAGCTAAAGGTAGATCTACTCTTTGCAGCAGAATACAGAACAAAGGTTATTAACCTTAGTCCGACTTGCATCTACCACATGTCATAGTGCAGTACTCTGAAGAGACACTAGCTGGTGTCCCAAAATGCATATGAACTGCAAGAGCTAAAATAGCCACCATTTATAGCAGAAGAATTGAAAGAGAAATGTGTTTTCCAGACCTGATATTGAAAAGGGTGGGGGGGAAATATAAAAATAGTCAACCCCAAAATTCATAGCTGGCAAGTCGCTAAGGGGATTTCTCGAGGGTACTAGAGAAGCAAACAGAAGAGGTTATCAACCATTCTGCCCAGAAACCAGAAATATTATTTGTTGTCTCTCTCCAGTGTCTGAAAGGAAGTGTACAGTTTGTGTGTGAGCAAGAATATGCATGGTGTTCTATGTTTTGGGGCTGAAGCAATGGAATTTGCAAGTGAAAAAAGGTTGGAAAGCAGACTAAACCCATAAAAGCATTAGCGTTGTGTTGTTTTAAAATATTTTGCTTTTAATGGTGCAGTTGTCAATCTTTTGTGATTGACAGCTGAGAAGAAACCTGAGCAAAATTCAGGACTTGCAGAAGCTGAAGATTACACTTTCTAAAGTTTTTCTCAGTTGTCAAAGTCCATAGGCAGAGCAGACTGAGCTATCCATTTAATCAATAGACAGAACAATAAATACAAGTCTAGTCCAGGGTGACTTGCTTGAGTTTAGAAATTTTAGACAAGTAATTCAGGTCAGATATGGTATTAAAAAGAAAATTTGTTATTTCACTAGAGTGTGAAATATTATTTAGGAAAGCAGAGAGCACTATTTATAGTTTTCCAGATTCCCTGCTTTACTCATTTTACTAAACTCCTTCTCTACTGTAACATGGAGCAATAAATGTTTCAGGGTAGACTTTATGAAGAAATGAAGCGGTAAATTGCATTATGTTTTGTATTATCTCTGTCTGCCACTAAACAATGCAGCATCAAATTGAGCTCATATGTACAACAGCTTTTACTAGAAAAAAACATCAGTTCTGATAAACTCATTCTGTAAATGGCAGGTTTCCTACCTCATGCAATCTCAGGTTGTTTTTTGCTGAACTTTGTGAGTGTGTTGCACCAGATTGTGAGCCTAGGTTCATTCGTTTTTGAGGTCTGTGAAGACATTTCATTAGTCCATCAAACCAATCAGTCATGTCCACTCCTGGGAGCTGCTTGAGATGCTGTGGTCCAGGTGAATCGTGCTGGCTGTAGCATTGCACTGAATGCCCTCTTATGTTATGGGCCCTCACTGCTCATGTGTGCTGTGGGCATCATGCATACATACACACACATATATATATAAATATTCTCAGTCCAGGCATCAGTGATACCAGCTCCAGCGCTGGGTGTCTGCTGCAGCCTTCACCTTGTGTCAGGAGAAAAGGGGCTACAACCCACCATCCGTAGCTGCTGATACGGGGATATGTGACTCTGAAACTCAAAGCAGCTGAACCAAGAGTAAGAATTTAAAATGCATTAGTTAGGAAATGCTAAATCCCTGTTCGTTAAATTGAGTGTTCTTTCTTCAGAAGAAACTGGTCTACATCTGTCTGGTTGCGTGCACATATGTATTTAATATGTATTAAAGATACACTCAATTGGCTTCATGTCCCATCTAAAAAAAAAAATTATTTGCTGTGGAAAAGAAATAGTATAAAGACCAGGCTGCTCAGTGCTTTCACTAAGCCCCTGCAAAGGTCAGAGCAGTCACACAGCTGTTGTCTGGAGTTACTGCTTTATCTGCCTCTGAGCAGGTCAGTCTCCCCAAACCTGAAGAAGAGCAGGACATACTCCAGGCAAATAAATAAGAGGAGCTGGAATTAAACCCCTGACTGTGATGTACTGTTTAATATACCCTCTGTCCATGGTGAGTCACAAGTTAAAAATGACCAATTCCAGTCATCACAGACTACATTATTCTTCATTACCACCCCTTTAAAGATCATTACAGTGTAAGTAAAAAGCACTTCTGGAAAGAAAGAGACATGACTGAAACTTAAAATGGTAAGCACCCAGAGGTTTTTATGTTTTCTTGCTTTGTGTCACTTTTTACTGGCCCTTAAGACACTTTTTCTTCCATTAAGCAAATCACTTCCAAAAATTTGCTACATCTTTCACCTCTGAAAATGAAGATGCAGTGCTCTGTATCTCAGCTCACAAAAAAAGGACCTTGAAAGCTTTTTCTTGACCAAATCCCTTTCAACCTGTGGGAGAGGAAGAGGATGAAATGAAAATAAATGTCATTGGTCTTCTAAGAAGAATTTTCCTTTTCACATGTCATTCTGGCGGGCACTTAATTTCCATAACTTCTTTATGCACGTTTTAGAAACGTTTATTGTGTTCAGATATTTCAAAAATTCTTAGTAAAGGAGCCTATTAAGAGCAAAAAAGATTAGCCAGTCAGTCATTGTACAGATATTATTAGAAATTAAAAATTGGTTTTTATAAATAAAAATGCTGTAGCAAAATCGTGCTCCAGAACCTGCAGCACTTGTGCAAAAAACCTCTACTGATGGAAACAGTTTAACTATAAAACAGCTGTGTGCACTGATGGCTGAAGAAATTCCCATTTTAGTGTAATGGCTCATATTGTTGAAAAACTCCACTAAAGATGATGAAAAAAAAGAACAGTAAATTTTTTTTTTATTATAAAATATGATTAACTTTTCACATGATTGGGCCATATGAAAGAGATGGAAGAGGAAAAGATAATTTAAAAAATAATTAAAATTGATATTTGCAAAAGGTTTATTACCTTGATTTTTAATAAGGTTTTCTACTAGCTGCTCAACTCCCTGCTGTTCCAGATTTTTCTGCTAGAAATCAGTCATAGATTTTAACAGTAATGTGCCTGTCACCAGGAATTTTAATTGTCAGTGTGATCATTTATTAAAAACCAGAGGCTGATCTGCCTTCTGCTACGCAGGATGTATTTCCATTGATTCAAATTAAAGCAATTGTGCAAGCATGTCTTATACAATGGAAATAACACCGCAGGAAGAAAAACTGTTGTGTATAGATAATTCTCTGGTGCTAGTAATGCCGAAGGTGGAGATGTCAGTGAGGGGTATAGTGCTATGGGCTATGGTATACACTGCCTTGGAGGTACTTTTTTTGTGTCACCAGGGGTATTTGAAAAGTCTTTTCATCAAAGGAGACTATGCACTAAGAAAAAAAGAACTTTTAAAGAAACTGCCCTTTATCTCAGCTCTGGTCAAGGCCAGCAATGGGGCAGGAGCTGGGTGGGGACAGTTGCTACTCTCCTGAGGTAATAAATGTTTGGGTTTGGGATTTGAAACCCACAGTCCAGTCTAAGAGATCTCATGGTTAAATGTAAATAGATCTTCATTGATAAAGGCTGGAACCAAGTCATTTTTTGAGGTAATGAAAAAACCAAAAGAAGACCCATAATAAACAGTAAATCAACAAAATATGTTATAGTAAATAGTAAATAAGAATCACTATTTAATAGTAAATAATAATAGTAAATTACTATTTAGTAATTTATGAATTAATACATTGAGTAGTAAATAGTAATTGAAGAGTAAATCAAGATTTTTCATTTTCTAGTCTTGTTCTTTAATCATGGAGTAATACTCTTTCAACTTTTTCTATATGAATTAATATTTAAAATACAATTTTAGTACCAAACCTGCATGTATAAAGAAATATGAACTCTTAACTCTTCGAAACACAGGCCATTCTCATCCTTAACTTTACTTAAGGCACCTGCTTGAGTCACTGCCCCTGGAATGGTACTTGGCTAGGAGCCCTCTACCATTAGAGGAGAGTTACAGCTTGAGATGCTGAGGAAGATAATGTATATCCATTTCACTGGCTCTAGAAGGAACTTCAGGTCATTAAAATTCAAATTTAGATGTCTCAGATTTTATAAACATTGGTCATTGTAGCCACCTTTGGGACACTGGACTCTGTGGCTCTCTTTTGAAACTTATATTCTCTACATTCTCCACCTCTTTCCTATAAGTTTTCGTCTGTGATGACAAGAACAAGGAAGAGAGAATACAAGAATATATAGGTGAAATCTTATTTACCAGTCTCAAGACTATACATCTTTATACAGTGGTGACTTAATGAAAACTGTGTAAGTAGTCTTGAGTGCGAAGTATCACATATGAATGGAGAAATTAGCATGTACATCCAGCCATACATAGACTGTGAAACTTGTTAATTTATGTAGATTGCTCCCTCTTTCACATTTTCCTTACAACAGCCTTACACTGGTCTGATTGTGTTAAACCAAATGGAATCACTTAAGTGCATCAGCACAGGTGCAAACGAACACAGTCCTTTGAAATCATACCAAGGTACTTACTAAAACAGATAGCTTTGTGTTAAACATGAAAATTATCAGATATCATTATTTACTGACCAAGAGTGGCTTATCTTTTAGCATAATTCTCTGTACCTGTGGATGTTGCAACTTTCTGTAGAAAAGGCTTCCTTTTGTTGTGGACTTGGAGTCCTCTCCAGAACCAGAAATCTGCACTGTATTGGATGTAAAGGATTAAAGCAGTACTGACAAGTTCTCAAATGTGTATGCAAAGGGCAAATAATCCAGAGCCAAACCAACAGCTAGGAGAGCTAATGTTCAAGGTCTTCCACCAGACTGATTATAAAGGAATTCCACCAGCAACCTCTTTGAGCAGTTTGCTTTCATCAGAGATCTTCTACCTCTAACAGAGGGAATTGTTAGGCACTAAAATACAATCACCCTATGAAATAAGAGTCAAACTCATCCCTTGTCCTGTATTTACCAAATTCTGGCTGGCAGGATATTTAAACTGCAGAGCTTGAAACATCCCTCCAGCAGAGGTTTATGTTAGACTGGCAACATAAAAAATACTGCTCTGCAGTGTGATGTCTGGAGTCTGCAGAATACACAGCGAGTTCAAAAAGCCAGTTCTCTTCTCTTCTGGACACTAACCAGGTTTACCTTTCCCTCTCTCTTAGTGGACACTCTTTTCTGTTGTTCTTTTTTATTCTTTTATGCCTCAATAGGTTTTTCCTTCAATATATACTGAGGCTAGGTTCACACAGACTTGGGCGACTTCCAGTAACTCAGAATTTCATTTAAGCACCAAAAATTAATCTAGTTCTGATCAGGAAAAATATTTTATTCATGGAAGTGATAGTTTGGTAAATTCTAAGAGGTAGCATTTATTAAACCCTCTCCCTTTTAAAGTCTGGGTTTAAATTAAAACCAAAGGATTATGTAATCTATTTTGTTATTTGTATGGAACATCGCTTCAGTTAAAATTAAAAGGAAATGCCATTAAATTAAGCAGCAGTCTAAGTCATTTTTATATGACTCCTAGCTCTTAATAAAAACATAGCTGTTCTTGTAATTCACTATAATGTTGGATAGCAATAAAATGTCTTCCTCATTACAATCAATACCTATGAATAGCAAAGACCTGCAGTGTGCCATGGCCTTTCTCAACAGGCAGCCTCACTTGGTGGTAAGGAAAATTGCTATCGTCTTATATGAAACCATTTTAGCATCACCCTGAGCTTAATAGAGCAGTCTTTCATTGCCTGTTAACAAGCTGAGCTATTGCCAGGAAGTGTTTAAACTGACAATGTTGTCAACGCTCGTTCCTTGCAAAGATTAATCTTTTTGGGGTGTGTAGTGTGTTAACATTAGTTTGATTCCTATCAAAACATATGTTGATTATTTTATCTAACAAACCAGCCTGTTAGTTCAGGACACAGAAGGTCGCTCAGTAACAACAGCCAGGTATGAGCACACTGGTGGTAAGTGGGAGTTTGTGCTTAAATTCATCATAATTTCAGGTGCATTAAAATACGGAGCAGATACAAACGCTAAGGGCTGCTCTGTGCAGCCCAGCCTTGTGCTCAGTAGTCACAAGCATTCTCTGCAATATACAAGACATTGCTATTATAGCGACAGCCCACGTATATCAAATGTGATGGAGTGACAAACGTCTCATAAAGGCCAGACGTGCTGACATTATACAGGCATTTATAGTCCTATATGTACTTGCAGCTGCACAAAATGCATACTGATAATAGCATACATGAAACAGGACAAATGAAGGCACGTGGTATTTATAGAGGTTTGGTGTAAGGTGAATGGTCACATAAAGAAATTCAAGAAAAAGATCATTGTGTTGCCCTGGAAAGGAGAAGATCAATCCTAAAAAATTTGTTAACAGAAGCAAAACGAAATGTGTAGGCTTTTTGGGAACATACATGAATTTTATGATTTCAGCAGTTGGGGTTATAATATGGATGCATTTTTTGTGCTGCAAAATCTTCCGAATTACACAAATGGTCAAGCAGACTTTGCCCATCTGCCTTCCATTTTTGTAAAGCTTTCACAGGCAGAGACAGTAAGAGGCAGGAAGAAATACTGAAGAAGAATATGAGCTGCTGTAGGCACCTTCCTTCCTGCTTTATTTTATTGAAACTGTAATTTTATCACAAAGTAACCTCTTTCAACTCTCATGGCGCAAAGCTGTGCTGTACTTATCCTGCTGCCTCTTTCGCTGAGTGCTCTTCAGGTAGACCCAGTGGATGGTATTTATTATTTTTTGAGTGTCATAGAACTAGTAGTGGTTTGGCTTCCAAGTCTTACAGTTAAGATTTTACTTTTTAGTAAGCCTAGCAGAAGGAAGTCAGTTTTTATTTTAGATGGGAAATGTACTCGTTTTTATTCTCTGCACCTTCCCAGGAGCTTCATCAGGTTTTCTAGATTATAAAGTTGTTGAGGAATACATTTGTTGCACATAGCTTGGTTGCAAGTCCCAGTGCAAGCAGCAGATTAAGCTCTGGGTGGCAGAGCCCAAGACAAGAGGCCATGAACTGAACCAGCCTTCGGGGTGACAAAGGGCACAAGGGTGGGTGATGACAGCCAGGTGAATGGACACTGAGAGACACAGCAGCAGCTGGAGTCTCCAGAAAATGAGCAGGAGTTTCACGTGCTTGGACTGTGAGTGTAAAAGCCCTGGGGTTCTTTGTTTGAAGCACCAGCTCAGGCTCTTTCTGTCTTACTGCTCCATGAATAAATAGCTTTATAGAATGAGACATCCGAGACTGCCATGGGAAACCAGGTCTGACTGTGTGAGTGGGGTGAGTGGGGAGCCAAGTGGGGCTCCCATGGAGTCACTGGAGCTGCCTGCTGGGGAGGGGCTTCGGTTCCAGCAGTGAAGGTCTGGCCTTGGGAGTGTGACTGCCAGGGAGCCTCGGGAATGGTCATATGGGGAACTTTCCTTAACAAAATGGAGTTGGATGTGAAGGGGAAGGAAGATGCAGTTAGTTGTCTGGACCTTCTAATTCCAACTGGTTTTCATGAAATATCAGTTTCATAATGTCTCTTGATTTGAGCTGGAGTTATTGAGATAATAATAAAAGAGTTATTAGGCTCTTCAAATAAAATTTTCTATTTTCACAAAGTCCAGAAGCAACCAAAAAACCCCCTTGAAAGAAAGTAGGGATCTTTCCTTGAGTATTACTTTTTTATTCTCCTGTCTAGTATAAACTTAAGTTGTAGAGTTGTAGCCTTTCTGTAACATGTAGTTAATGCGTGGGGAAAAGTTACTCTTTAAATTCAATTGTTTTTCTTTGTGCTCTAAGGAATGGTTGGAATACTGCAGTGACTAAAAAGGGAGAAAAAGAATTAATTAATAACTTTATTTTGCCAGCTGTGGGTTCAAATCCATATTTCTTGCTACTTTTTGCAAGATACGCAGACCTAGAAATAAGGTTTCAGAGTAAGAGAAAAAGCTAAAATATAAAGAGATACCGAATCTCACAAAGGGGGGGATTGTCTTCTTTTTTACTTGAAAAATCTCAGAGAATCAAAAGGAGGACAGAGCAATGCTCTACAGTGCCCTGAAAAACAGTCCTCCTCTATATCCTGCAGAAGGAGGATTTTGCATCAAAATCAGGCTCATGCTACAGTGAGTCTCAATACAAGCACTGTATTAGTTGAGACATGGGGAAAATGAGAGGAGGGAGCAATCAAAAGGGGAACTTACAGGAAACTCCCACTTAATTTAAAACACTTTCAAATCACGAAGTTCCTGAAATAATGTTTGAGACAACTCTGAAATTTCATGCATTCTAATTACATACTGCAAAATAAGATCAATGTTTTTCAAGAATCTGTTCTCCCTTTTCCCTTTCCATGGCTGGGAAATACCAGTTGAATGTACTGATCTCTCTACATCAGGAGACCAAGTTAAATTGAGTGGTGTCACTGCACAATAACAATGTTCTTCTTCATAAAGTGTTATACTGTGGGCCAAGGGTTTCCTGTTTCCCTGAGCTGTGAGATTTAGCACAGTTATGTTAGTTTTGAGAATTTTATGAAAAGCCAGTTTTTATGCTCCTGATATCATGGAGGTATCAGAAGTTTTAACTAGCTATACTTCGTGCAGCTTGTGAGAAAAATTTGGGCACATGTAATTTAATTTCTGGTTCTTTATAAGCAGGGTTTGAAAGATGCTTTCCAAAATGCCAAGCTGATTTGTCTTTTTGGAAATAAAATACATTTTGATTAGTTTATTTATAACTTTTTACCTGAGATACCTTATTTTGACTCTGTAAATGAGAAATAACCCAAACCAAATGATCAAAAATAGGGTGCCTATGGGTACATCAGGCAGATAGAATGTAGAAGGTTAGTATATTCTAATCAGTTTGCATACCACTGGGGATGAGACCAACGTTTTTGTCATCTGGTCCTCATGACTATTTAAAAAAAATGCAGAAGGCGTTTCTATGCAATGTACCATAAAACAGTTAGGAAGCAGAAATCTTTTTGTTCATAATCACGTAATTGTACTTCTGTTCCAAAATATGTTTATCCATACTCTGAAGTTTTGGAGTCTAGCTTGTTACAAGTTCTGGACTTCTAAACATTTACACTTACTTTGAGCAGATTTTCATTTTTATAGAAGATTCTCAATGCTAAACAGAAGCATTTTCACTGAAGATTGCATCTGCTGTAAAGGAGCAGCAAATGGATGTTAATATCTGTGGAGATATTTGCACATGGAGACTTTTCTTGGGTTTTTTTGTTAAGTTTGCATAAAGTCTCTGGAACATTTCTCCCCTTATCTTCCTGCACCAACACATTAAAGCGGTCCAGAACAGAAGGGATACTGTATTAGCGTTTGCATTGTGTTTGTAAAATTATCATCAGATTCCTTTTGTTCAAGTAGATCTCATACAATCTTTTACAATAGCTGAAGAAATAAAATCAGCTTGCTGGCTGTAAAAGGAAAGGATTTGCTGGGAATCAGAGGGTGGCCCTAGCAAAAGAGTACTGCTAGGGAATTTGAATCCAGATCAAATAACAATCTCCAAAGTGTGGGGAACACACACAAACATAGGAGCTCTGTCTCGTGAGAACTGGACTGGATCCCTTTATTCAAGTCTGCTGTGCTAATTGCTTAAGAAATCTTTCTTAGATTGCTTTTGACTGCATGCAGGTGAAACTTCATTAATAAGAAAAAAGCCCATTGTAGTTTCAAGTACTTTGTGGTCAGTCTGTGGTTTTTGCTGCTTTATGCATTAATCTGTAGGCAATGTAACTGGCTAAAGAGAGGGGCATGCAGAAAATCCTATGGTTTGGAAGCAGATTGCTGAAACAATATACAGTTATTTTCCTACTTCAGTCATTCAGTATTGTTTGGAGAAATAATTTAACAGTGTGATTACAAGAAAATATATGCACAGTTTAATGTGTATAACCAAGGTAATGCTGAGGTCTGCTAGGAAGGAAGAGGATTTATATTGGAGCCCATTTATGAAAATGTGTATTAATTGGTGTCTCAGGATTGTGTCTGAAAGTCAGTTTCCTGTTTTGACTTCCAGTTTCACAGGATCTGCCTGTGAGAGCTGAATCTCTCAAAAATGCTGACGTTAATTTCTAGGCTTTGAATCCAATTTTGACGGAAGCTTTTACTGCAGGGAGTTGAATTAGGGCCTATAAACTGTATAGTCTGTGATGACACACGAAAAAGATGTGGTAGCTTTTTATAATAAGGGCTTGTGCTTTCAAATACTTGACACTTTTTGAAACTTTATAAATGCAGTTTCTCTTTCAACTGTCCTCTGAATTCTTGCTGCCTCATGCAAACTTTGGTTGGATAAAAAAAAAATTCTGGTCCTCTCTCTCCATCCAAATATTGAGCGGAAACATAAGGCCATTTTACTCTATGTAAGTGTCCAGGCTTTCAGAACAGATTACAGGGAGAAGTTTAAGGTCCAGCCTTGCACTGACAGGTTGAATTAAGTGCTGTTAAAAAGCATGCTGTCCTGTTGCAGTGCATGTAGTTATGGGATTGCACTAATAGGTTCCAAAATCTCTGCTGCTTTTCTGCTCATTTTCATTTAAGGAGTATATTTCATGGCTCAAAGTCTGTGGCTTGTGGAGCTTGGGCAGATTTTTGCCCTTCCTATAATCTTTTGTTTAGCTCTGGTGGTATATGTATTAGTTTAAGAAGAATACAATTTAGAGCAATGATCATTGCTGGAAGTCTTTGGTGGAAATGTACAACTGTGCGACTTCTGAATTTGCTGTCTGAAATCAGAAATTCACATCTAGTAACTTCAAGGTCAGACATCTGAAGCAATTACATAATTTTCATTGATGAATTATTGCATTAGTAGTATATAAATGTTGATGAAGTGTTATTGACAGTCATTGGTACCTTGTTTTTGCTGCTGCTGCTAAAAACCTTATATTTCTGAAGATTTCTTAGAGCACAGGTAAACAGTTTTACATAAAAATTTAGTGATCACATATGGAGCTGCTTACAAATATGTTAACTAATGATTTAATTCTATCTCATAAAATATGAGAAGGCACTTTTTTCCTGTGTTGTGAGATTATTTTTTTTTTTTTTTTTTTTAGGAATTCGTGGAAATGAATTTGCAATACTCAGTTCATACCAACAAATATATATAATTTCATTTCCAGCACAAAATAAGTTGTCCACTTGGATGGGACTTTGACCAGCTAGGTCTGGTGGGAGGTGACTCTGCCCATGTGGGGGGGGGTTGGAACAGGGTGATCTTTCATGTCTCTTCCAACCCAAACTATTCCATGATTCTATGATTATTAAACTCATGGTCTTAGAAATGCAGTGAGCAGATCTTTATCAATCTGTCAAGAAAGAGGTGCAAAACCAGCTCCCTCGACTGCTTTGGATTCCCCAGTATAAAGCTCTGTTTTATAGACACTGAAAGACACATCTTCATCCCTCAACCCTATTGCTGGAAGCTCTGAAGTTGATTTGCTAAGGAGAGACTTGTTTGTTGTACTTTGGATATTCTGAAATTGTGTGGAAGAGATAGAGCATTTGTTAGCATATCACAATACCCACTTATAAATCTGCTAAGCAGTCCTGGATGAAAAATCCTGGCAAGTGCACCTAGCTCAAATCTGTGTAAATTAAAAATGTTAAAAGAAGTTGGTTACCATGCTGTCTATTTTGCATGTTGTAAATGTTTCTAAAAATTTATCAGTAAGTTAAAGAAAAAAAAAAGCTTTGTTTTTTGACATCACCATTAAAACTGAAAGGTTTTGATGGCTATGTCTGTGTGCATTACATGGAGGATTGTATTTTCTACATGATATTCAGGTTTCTTTTGGGAGAGAACTGCTTCCTAGCAGAAGTGTTAGCTTTATAGCTAATCTTTCTTGAATGTCAGTAGGCATCTCGATGGATTTGCTTGTTCTCCTTCAGTTCTTTCTGACTTACATGCTTCTACTTTTGTTAGGACTTAATTTTTCTGTTCGTCCCACTGAAACAGACATTTTAAGGGAGCAGAAATAACTTTGTTGAGTCATGTGTCAATTCCTGTGTTTGATGATCACCTCTAAGTAAATGAGGTGGGCTACTGCACTGCCCTCCTATCTGGTGACCCACTGAGAAGCATCTCCATCCAACAAAGTTAATGTCTTCTATGTCCACTTATGTCATCTGTGAGCCTGTGTACTAAGAATGCAATTGATGGGGACATGTATAGGAAATAATGTGTGTAGTCATTACTGAGTCATGATGGTACCTAGACACAGTGGCTGCTATCCACTTCGAGTGGACAAGCAATTTATATCCTTGTTGATCTGCACCCTATTTTTTCTAAATATACCATTCTGAATCCTGTAACCCAGTAATGGATCTAAAATCTAAGAGATAGCTCTAAGGTTTGTAACGCTTAAATGTGTGTTAACACGATGAGTTGCAGTTTTCCTGCTGCTGATGTGAATAACTGTAACTCAGCCTTAAGGTGACACAAATGTTTAAACATGAAATAAAGTCACAGTTTAACTTAAATAGTAAGAGAGTGAAGAAAAGGTCTCAACAAGACAGATGAGGTAGAATAATGCTGAATGGCAGCACTAAATACAGTAAGATTCAACTGGAAAGTGAAAGAGATTACACTATCTCTTGTTTCCACTGTCCCTTCTTTCATTTTTGTTTTTTTCTCAGCCAGACAGGTAAAACGTGAGGATCTGTGTAGTGCACTGTGCAGCCCTGGGGCCCAGCTCATGAAGCAGATTGAGGGATCCCATTAGTGCTTGTTTGGAATACTGTGCCATCACTCATCACTGGCAAGCCTGGTTTTGTCCCTTTCCCTCTTCCAAGCTAGTTTAAAAGCTCAGTCAATGAGCTGCACCAGCTCCTGTGCTAGAGCTTTTTAC
The DNA here is from genome assembly GCA_013397895.1 of Origma solitaria. NCBI lineage: Eukaryota > Metazoa > Chordata > Aves > Passeriformes > Acanthizidae > Origma > Origma solitaria. The sequence goes on from VZRL01004026.1 coordinate 825,614, forward strand.
CCTCTGAGATATGTGCATTGCTGCAGGGGTCTGTAGACCGGGTGTTGGGTAGGTCATCCCATGGCTATTTACCCTATTTGAAAAGTTAGATTATAAATGTAACTACATTGTTTTCAAAGAATGCTATCATGTACCCATTCCTAAGTAGCAGATGAGATTTTAATTTGGGTTTGCTGAGGACAATTTGGTTATTACCTATGGGGATTTCAGTCAAAGATCATGTCTGAGTTCAAGTTGGGGAAGATACTCTTTGGTTTTTGTCACGCCAGGAAAGCTGGAAAATGATTGAGCCAACCTAGAACTAGTTGGAAACATGATTGCTTCATATTTATATATGAAAAGAGCAAGAAAGGAATAACACTTCTAAAGGGGGGAAAAAGATCACTAAATTCTGAAAGTTACTTTGAATTCTCATGAATGCCATAAGATGCCCAAGTTTTTAAATTGCATATTTTAGGAAGCCAGTCAATCATATTCCAGTAGTGCTTTCTATCTGTACTTTTCACTTTATGCTCTAAGTAGAGGAATGAATTTGTACTTAAAGGAAGACTATAAACATTCTGATTGCCAGTAACGGGAGTGATAGATTTTATGTTGTACATCTTTTCAGAGAGTTTTCATGGGGACCCTTCCGCTCCACAGTATTTTAGGATTTTATAGATTGATTACTAAAGCTGGAAAAAAAAAAAAAATCTGTTTTGTGACTATTTTTGCTGTATCTTGCCCTTCTGTCAAATTGATATATGGGCTTTAGGAGCTTAGTAGAAGGAACTTTGAGATACGTGAAAAAGGGCTGTTCAGACTCTTCCTTCCCTAGTGTATCGTGCATATAATTATTTTAATAAATTTTTTTTTCTCACAATGAAGAGTGTTATATTATGGAGAGGTGAATAAGCAGGTGAAACAGCTCATATAAGGGATGAAGAAAAAGATCTTGCACCAACGAAGGAACAGGGTTGGAATCTGGGAAATGCACAGGTTGTGTGTTTGGATTGGAAGAGCTGCATCTCTTAAAAGGTTTGATGAAATAGTCTGCAAGGTGGAGATACATCCTGAGTATAAAGAACTAGACATAGCACTTGAGATAAGTCGTACGCTTTGTATCTGAGGAGGATGGAATTATTCACAGACATACAGAAAAGAAAGTAATCTCAGGCCAGAAAGTAAAATTAAAAGTTCTCTTTTGAGACATTATTATCTTAAGCCAGTAGCTGAGACCTTCTTGAAATGTTTTGGTGTTATGTTAAAGCGAAATTAGAGAAGTGGGAATAAAAGCCTAAAGGAGTGATCCCAAAAGCTGCAACATGACTGTATTTCAAGAAAAAAAACTTGTGCCAGAAGCAATTGAAGATTAGGAGGGTGAAAATTAAGCACTGATTTTGCTTTTAGCCAAGAAAAAGCATAGAGAATCTTTCTAAGAAAGTTGTGTCCACGGAATACAAGAAAAGAAGTTATGCTGAAGTAGAAGAACTACAGGCACGAAGCGTAATTAGAGAAAAATATGAACTCAGAGATAACTGTAAGAAAATATTTAAAGTGCTGGCAGTCAGCAAAGGTCGGTGGTTGATTATGACTTGTTTCTGTTGTGGTTTTTATTAAACTGAAATGACTGAGCATTTTGACAGATAGGCTCTGCCTAAAGAAGTTACCTTATCTGTCTTTTCTCTCATTTTAAATGCTATAAGGAGGACTGGAAATAGCTTATTCAAGTCTTAGTTTTCATCATATAAATATCACAACTCCAAGATCCAGAGAAATATTAAGTACACTACTACTATTAATAATAATGATGATGATGATGATAATAATAACAACAACAACAGCACCAACTCTATCAGCAAAAAGACCATATGAGTGATAGCTCTGGATCAATCTGAAGAGAAATTTTACTATAATACTGTGCATCTCAGAGCTCCCACTGTCACATGCTGAAGGAGGAGTAGAAGTTCTAGGGAGTGTACAGTGATGTCCAAGTACTTGCCCAGATTCTGGCAATTTATAGGTCTTGGTGTTTTGGGGTTTTTTGGGGTTTTTTTTCAAATATTTTTAAAGTTAATTTTCTTCCCTGATTTAGGCAGCATTGCATTTTGCATTTCAATAAATTTGATGATGGGCATAGCCTGACATAGCCGATCATTTTTCTGTGGAAATGATAGCTACAGGTAGAATCTGACATGTGCTTCATTTTGGTCCTCCGTAACTTCTTGCAGCAGAGAACTTTCTTTTAAAGATGTTGACTCGGTCTATTTGTCATTGCATGATTTCCTTGTATAATGTACTGTTCTTTATCACTTACTATGATTTTCTATGATCAAAAAAGTCAGAAGAGACAACAATATTTCAAAGGGTGACAAAAGATTAGGGTATTGTGCCTCTATTTTGTGAAAGATGAGAAAGAAAAAGGTAGTTTTTATAGAAAAGATTGTGTCACTGCATGTTCTTTTTTTATATCTTTGTAGCTTTGGACTTTAATAACTGTGGTTACACAGCTAAATACCTGTCAGATTTCAAGGATTTGGTCTGAGAATCAGTATTTTAGTGTCGGACTTTAAAACCTATTCCTCAAATCTCAGGTCTTAGAATAAAACCCCTAAACATTTGAATGACATAAGACACATCATACTGCTCCTGTCTGGAAATAGTATGAATTTTTTTTTTTCTTTTTCAAAGGGATTTTGAGTGTGTTATTTTACGTGGTTTTAGTTTTAGTTAGTTAGTTCTATTTTTTAAAAATCTGTTGAAACTTAAGCTGAGGCATTTCTCAGGAGTGATTTTCTGAGTGTTTTTTTCAAAAGCAAACTTTTTCTTCAGCTGACTGGCTTTCAAGTCTATTCCACTGTTTAACATTCTACTGTGTGAAGCATCTAATGTGCTTTCTGAGCACATGGTGCTTGAATATCATGTAACAGCAAATTCTTCCTTCTATCTTATTTTGGTAGAGTTGATCTCTTCTTTTTCTTTTTTTTTTTTCTTTTTTGTTACAGGGAAGTTCAGTGTAGTTCATTGAAAGTATTATATGGTAAAGACTTGGAGAGGTGAAGAGTGATGTTGTGCTTTTGGAAGTCTGCTGTGCCATCTTTGCTTAATCATAACAAATATGTGTCCAATGCCCCCAAAGTCAGGATATACCAACAGTGTGATGTAATATCGAAAGGACTGCTTAGGAACTTCTGCATTTTGTCAGTGAATGTTGTAGTGAGCTAAATTTAAAGAAGCTAAGTCCATAAAACTGTTTGATCCCTTTTGAGCAAGATGTGACAGAAAGAGCACTAATCCATGGCATTGATAGCAGATAGGCTTGTCCTTGAGTGAAGTTAGACCTTCATTTTGGTATTGATAAATTTGGTCACATTGATTATGAAATGTATTTGAACCCATACGTTTCCAATTTTAACTTTGTTCCCTCTACTTCAAAGAAGTAATATGGCTAATGCAGTTTGAAGTCTGCTTTGGTTTGTTTTTGTTTGGTTTGATTTTATTTGAACTCTCATAAATACCAATTGGGTCATGAAATAAGAGGGCTGACTTTAGCTGAGTTACATCCACATATACAATATTTGGCTTAAGTAAGCTGATGCAGGGAAACACCATGTTGAACAGTAAATCTGTTTGAAAAATGCCTCTCTCCTGCCAAAGGCCAGACTGCCAGCTTTAATGTGTTACTAGGAATGAGAATAAGCGACACAAATATTACTAGGACAGAAAAAAGTCTTGAAATGCTATGAAATTCATTCTTTCTTAAAAAAACCCCGAACCCCTCTTTCTGTAATTTCAGTGTAGGAATCTTTATTTTTGATAAACAGTAAAAGTAGAAGTAAGGAAAAAGCAAAAATAGTGGGACTAAGAAAATCCGTAGGAACAAAACATTACTATATGAATAACATGACCTTCTTTAAGTGATCATGAAAAATGCAACAGCCAAATTTTTCACTCACTCGAATGCAAAACAGGCTATGTATCTGGAAAAATATATTAGCAATAGCAGAAGTAAAAATCAGTGCTGCAATGTAGCAGGCATAGCAAAATAATTCCTGAAGCTGTCAGAGACAAAGGATGGATAATTTCTACCATGTGTGTAAGTTATCTGAAGTGCTTCTAATAAATGTACAGTCAAAAAAAAATGGTATTTGGGCCCATTTATTTCTATATCTCTTAAGGACATTCTTTGGATATACTAAATCATTTTCTCTGTGTTCAGCCTGTTTTACGATATTTTTATGGCAGCTGCCAGACAACACTTAGAATTAGTTTAAGCAAATTGATAACATTTGGTTGTATTTTATTTAAAGAATATGTTTGATTTATAACTAGCTGTTTTATTAACACCATGGCAATTATAGCCTGTTTGCTTGGGGGGGGTTTAAGTTATATAAAGCAATTATTTTACTTTGCTATATACAGAATGTGTAAAACTACTAATTTACAATTTTGACAAAATCCTGAAATCACTAGGAAAACTCCTTACAGGCAGCAGAGAACCTGCCAAAGCCAGTGAAGATTCTTACCACACATGTAAGTTGTTTCCTCAAGGCAGGCAACTTTCCAGTTTTGTGAATTAATCTGAAACTGTAATTCTGGGGCATTTTGTGTTTGCTTATGCCCCTTTTGAATTATTTTATTACCTGTGAAAGCCAAAAGGTTCATCTGTAGGAGGGTATTAAGGCCCGTGGCTCATGTTCACAGATACTTTGCAGGATGACTAAAAATGTTTTTATTTTCTCCTTTACTGCTATACCTAACTCTCAGCTTTACTGATGGAAAGTGCTGTTATGTTTAACTTAGAAAATACACAGAACTGTGCAGTGCACCAGTGCAGTGGGAAAGTTTCCCTTTCTGCTGTTCCCTGTGTAACCTCCAGCCGTGAGAGGAGTATACCAGCCAGGACAGTCCCTGCTTCAGCCATTTCAGTGTGTCCCATTTGCAAGCATTCCCCATGCAAGCCTGAGTCCTCATTTTTACTTCCCTAAAGGACTGGTTTGATTTTGAAGGGTGCTGAATTCTCAGGCTCTACTCTATTACACCATAAGTATGACTATCATAAGCAATTTCTTTCATTAATGAAATTTGGCTTTTCAATACAAAAATGTCTTCTAAGTGGTGAGTTTAGCTGCCTCTGTGGATTTTCTGAAAAGTATAAAAGCACATTATTAAAGAATCAGCCAGGTGTGGAAGGGCTAGATATTGCTTGTATTTTTATATCTCCATCTTAAAACAAAAGATAAGCTTTGAGAAAATTGTCTGCCACCTTATTGTTTCTGATTGAAATTGTAAGATGTGGCCTAAATATGTGGGCATATATGGGTGAAGCATTTAAAACGCTGAAAATGGGTTTAGACAAGCCAAACTAATTTGTTTTGCAGTCGTAAAAACTATCAAGTGTAATTAAAACCGAAGATCTGAAAAAAAAAAAAAATACAGATATGGGTCAGGAGACAAGGCAGCGAAATTGCCTTCTGAGGTAACTTACTTGCATTCTTATTTTCATTAAGAAAACTGAATGATTATTTCATATTTGCATATTCAGGAGTTGGTAAATATGTTAACATACTTTTTCCTAGTGCCATGAAAGAATAAACATTTTAAAAGCATTTTATGCATACCTTCTTGTATGGTTTTTTTGGATTTTTTTTCCTGGACTGATGTTTTTAGTAGAATTAATCAGAACTTAAAAGTAAGATAGTTCTGCATTGGATTGTATAGTTTAATAACAAGAATAGAAAAAGAAGTTATTTTATTCTACTTTGGATGTGCTGAAAGAAAAGTCTAGTTTTACAATATCTGCATATATTCAGATTATCCGAATATTTAAAATATATGTATTTCTTGGAATTGTCGTGTAAGTCAATGCAGCAAGGTGTTTCAAAAGAAAAAGTACTGGTGCAAAAATATTTACATGAGAGATGAGGATAAGCAAACCTCTAAAATTACCTCAAAACATTATTTTCATATTTGTGGTGCTGTGAGGATCACTTTAGGTTCATTGTTGAACATGTGCTTAAATGTTGTTTCCAGTATTGCTGCTTTCTGATCTGACATATACAACACCATCTTAAAAACACTATGAAGATACATTTCTATATGAGAACACATTTAATACTTTTGTGTGTATCTTGTGAAGTAGAGGATATTTTCAGTAAGTTTTTCATTAAGGATTTGCTTTGCATTGCCACTTGAAATAATCAAGTATCTTGTTTGCTAGTCATGTCCTGCTTGAATTTTTTTTCACCCTTTTGTTCTTGGTATTAAGTATTCAGTGGGATAAAATTAATCCCCTCAACTATATGTGTTACGCAGCTCAGAGATCATAATGCAAATATTTTTTAAAGTAATTTTGATTTTTTTTTCTTGATATACTCATGTTTTAGTGAGCATATGATAGCTGAATTCCTACAACCTCTCTTTTTGAGTAATTTTAAAATTATTTAATCCCTTTTATGGTCAAAAATATGAGAGATTCTGAGAAATATTTGAAAATAAAATTATTCCATAGCAGAATTTTGAAGAAATACCATTAATGAATTTCACATCTTCTAAACATATTGTTCGAGTGAGTAGCGTGATAAAGTCAGCTTTATTGCTGACCTTGATATGTGACTTTTAGCTGAAAGAGCAACAACCTGTCTCATGTGGAAAACTGAAACAGTAAAGGCTATACCTTAGGGTGATTGGAGAAGGAGACACTATCTGGGTGGTTTAGCAAAATATGAACTTATTTCTGTACTTGAAAAAAAAAACCTTAGATAATGTGAGTTAGTGTCCTGGTCAGGTTGTGCTCTGGTTGTGAAGTCCATTAACTTGCCTCCCACTACATGAATGAACCCATGGATCAGGGTGCTTTGCTGCCTGCAGATCTCTGCCAGAAATGGATCTCAGCCTGCAGGATCCATTACCGGCAGCAATAGCTTAACACACTTGTTGCTGTTTCCAAGCAGAAGTTACATTCCCTTTCCAGCTGCTTTATTTGGAATTACAGGTTTCAAGCTCAGTGCCATCCTCCCTAATTAGGAGGCCCTGAAGATCTTAGCCTGAGGGTTGTTCAGGCAAAAGCTATTCTGCAGCACAAACATATTTTTATCTCCAATACAAGTCTGCTTTCAGGGTCCAACTGCAGTTAGTTATTATAGTCATACACATTTAGCTTTGGGCAAACACTGTGAGCAGCATTTGTATTCAAGACAATAGGCGCTCATCAGTGTAAATGCCTGTCTACTATGCAAGGTGCATCTTTTGATCTTTAGAAAGAGCTGGAAAATTGGATGGTATTTGCAAAAGTCTTTCAGCAGAGCAGTGTCAATAAAATAATCATGTTGAGACCAGTATGTGGAATCGACTTCTTGGTGGGGCCACAGGGATGGTTATAGGTGCAGAAATGAATTGTGTTGCTTTTGATTACATAGTCCGAAGTTCATAGATGAGAAATTGTGCAAAGGCTCAGCATCTCCAGGCTATACCAGTCTCTCATTTGACATGGCAAATTGAAGTTTTTCCCGCTTTTTTTTTTTTTAACAATGGTTATGGAAACACTTGTAAATACTTTGCCTTCAGCACACTAGTAAATACATAAAGGCAACAATGAAATGCAATTGCACTGCTATGGCTGGTGCATGTTAACAAATAGGAGTAAATGTGTAGCTTAATTTCTTACTGAAACATTCTTTCACAGCCTGGCTCCCCACAAACACTCTTCTTGTGCAGAGTTTTGCAAATCTGCAATGTTTAATGTATGTCTCTGCAGGTCACTGCTCCCTAGCCACACTACTTCCAATATTATAATAATGATGATAATAATAATAATAATAATAATAATAACAACAACAACAACAACAACAACAATAACAATAATAATAATAATTTATTGCATGTGTTTGTTGTTAATCCATTAACTTGAACACATTGCAGTTGTGGTTTTTGGGATTTTTAAAAATACATGAGGAAGAAGCACTCTAATGAGTATACGTAAATCTCTGCTACTTTCTAGACTTCACTACTTTGCATACAGAACCTTAGAAAGGTCTCAGGATGTTTGTGAAGTACAAATGCAAGTGCTGTACTCAGAGTGATATTGCAGGATTGCCAGGGCAAGCTGATGGTTCATTAAAAAGCTGGTTTTAATATAGGAGAGAAGTAATAAAGAATTGGAAATGAGAAAGTAATCCAAATGAAAAATAGGGCAAGGATAAAAAGAAAAAGACTTAATGGAACATGTGTATCAGTGCTTCCTTTTTAGAAGGTGAGTGTATCATATGTAGGAAGAAGAAAGTGGTAGATTGGTGAGTCCACTGCTGGAAATACAAAATACAGGTCTTTCTGATATCAAATTAGGATCTTCAGTTTTACTTCTTTGTTGTACATTGTGTTGACAGCAGCATGTGGGAATTTAGCAGTGCTTACTTAAGCTGCAGAGAAGCTCTTAAAAATAAACCCTCTTTTGTTTGTGCGTTATTATATTTCTGTGATTTTCAATAAAGTGTCTTTCAGGAAAAGACTTCTTGTTCAGTGACCACAGAGGAGAGAAGGTGCTGATGATGCAACAGCAGCCTGTATTAGACAAAAATAATGATTAAAGAATAGCAAAACCCAGGAGATACATACTTTTACAGTGCTTGGAGATTTCAAAGCACAAGACGGTGGCTTAAGAACATATTCAGGTGCATATCAGATTAGACCTAATATTCAGCCAGTTCATATCTTGGCTAAAAGGGATTAATAGTAGGATATTGACAACCTAAGGAAGAGCCTAAGATGAAAGCAACGTCACACAGAAATTCTTCCAGGGCTTCCTGAGCCATAATGGTAGGTTTGTATTTAATGATTCCAAACCAAGTTTTCTGTCCATTAAATTTTCCTGTCAATTTTGAAATGCTGTAAAAATTTACAAGTATTTTCTTACCTTAATTTGCTGTGTGAGACAAGTTATGTTTGTTTTCCTTCCTTGTCTTTTCTGGGGTTGGGTTTTTTGGTGGTTGGTTGTTTTGGTAGTAAGTCATTCCCTTGTTTCCTTTATCAGAAAAGAGAATGAATAGTCTGCATGCACCTTCTTCAAACTGCTGAGAATTTAATAGACCTCTGTTATATCTCTTTTCTCTATTCATCTCTCATCCAGACTGAAGCATCCTTGACTGTTTGGTAGTTCCAGGTACAGAAAAGCTGTAAAGAAGACTAATATGTTAGGTGAAATTTAATAATCCAAAAAGACAAAGCTGTATATTTTAAGCAGCTGAATTAAAGAGGTCTCTGTTGGCTTCTAGAGCTCTCCCAAGCTGGTATTGCTTTTTAGAAGTTTACTCAATACTTCAGTGCTCATTTAGGATGTGTGAATCTGCTCTTTATAGTTTTTCCTAGAAATGTAAGTTTTATAATAGGAAACAGCAGACTTCTATGATTTAAATGTGGTCTTCGTGATAATTCAAAATGTAAAAAAAAAATCAGAGATTCCCTTAACATTTCCCTTTGACATGCACATAACTAAATAGAGCAAGATTACCTTACATACATTGAAGTTTATTAACTGATACAGTGTGCTGACATTAACAGTGACACTTGCAAACTCAATGTTACTGACACGGGCTTTATTACTTAATTGAATTGTTCAGACTTGATTTTTTGGAAGCATTTGTCTGATCATTCCTGTGAAAATGTAGATGGAAATTAACAATGAGAGTAGAAGGACTTTTAAAAAAAAGAACTTTATTGGATTTTAAGGTTTGGGGTTTTTAACAATACAGAATAAAGCAGAATTAGGGAGATTATATTTGTTGGCAGATGTCATGCAGGATTTGCCATTTCCCAATTCCTAGCTTTGTGCTGAATCTTGTTAAACAAATACTACTAAGCTTTCAGTTTGCAATTTTGAGGTGGATTTTAAATACAATGTTGCCTACCCTTTCTATATATAATCTTACAGTTTTATGGATTCTGTGGTAACACAAACTATGGGAAGGTGAGAAACAGAGTTAGTCATTCCGCAGTTCCCGTCTTACTGTGATTCTTCTTGGGTATACAGTGGCAGAAATAATGTTAGCACTCTCCCCCAGCTCTTTGGAGTTTACCAAGATCCACACCTTCTCTGAATGACTCTGCTTTGATGTTGAGTGTTGTGACATGTGTAATGGACAGAATACTTGTTTGAGAAAAAACCCAACCAAAGTTTGAACCTTGGCATCCTGTCATGTTTGCGTTCAGAATGAAATCACCCAAACAGGTGATCTGGATGGAAATGGGAGCCCTTATTGCAAGGGTCTTTGTAATGGTGTTGGTAGCTTGGACAAGACTCCCCAAACCATTCTTCTACTGGCTTGTGGTACTGCTTGGCAACCCCAGTGCATGCATGGTGCATTTTCAGGAGCCATCTCAAATGACATGGGAAACATCTTCTAACCGTTGGAAAAGTATGTGTGCAAGACTGTCCTACACAAGCATTGCTGTGTCTGCCCCAAGTTCCCACAGGCTGTTTTCATGTGGCCTACCTATATAAGATTGGATTAATTCCCCAGTAGGATCTGACTGGTACACTATAGTGAGGATGTTAATCAAGACATTTAAGCGCACAAATTGAACGAGGCACTGAAGGAACTGCCTGGGGGAATCTCTATATCCCTTTAAAATTCCCACCTGGAGAGTTCAGGTGTCTGCAGTTCCTCAGTCAAATAATTAATTGTGACAGCAGGTGGCTCAAAGATCAGTCAGTCACTTAGCTTGAAGTCAGTCCCTTGTCTCCAGCCAGTCCATTAGCTCATCTCTGTTGAAGACTGGTCTTGGAAGTCCCAGGCTTCTCAGGGAATTCATTGCTGAGTGTGAATGAAGGCACAGCTGTGATATCCAGTTGCACCACTGTTGCAACTGTGGACAAACTTGGGCTTCATACTTGGAGTTTAACTTCTGTAGCTTGTGCCCCAGAAGAAAAACAAGGGAGATGGCAGCAGGAAGGGACATGGAAATACAAGAGTCAGGGCCTTCTGCTGCTCCAAATCTCCTGAACACTGTGACTTAATATCTGCAATCAAATGGCCAGTCCTCCTGCAAGCCTGAAATATTTTGGCTTCTTCCATTCCACTCACTAATGTGACAGTGCTTTGATTTTTAGTGGCTGTAAAAAGACTTAATATCCCACCAAATACTTTCTTCATGATCCTGTGGCTTAAGGGAAAATTCTGGATTGTTCTTAATCACAGAATGGCCTAGATGGAAAGGAACATTAAAGATCACGTAGTTTCAATCTCCCTGCCATGGGAAGGAACATTTTTCCTAATATTTGCACTGGCATTATTGGAGGTCTATCATCAGGTTTAGGAGATTAGTTAGATAATGGCTGGAAGTTCTTTTTAATAAATGATGTGTGTTTTACCAGGCATCAGCCTAGTGGCTGCAGAAGACTGTGAGTATGAGAAACAGCAGTCAAGTCTTTTAGAGCTGTTATGCCACTGAGAGCATGTCTCCTTGCTTGTCTTGTAAATCAACTTTGGAACAAAATATCCGTTCTTTATGCTGGTTTTGGCTTGGGTAGAGTTAAATTTCTTCACAGTAACACAGATACGGGTCTGTGTTCTGGATTTGTGACCAAAACAGTGTTAGTAAAAAAGGTGTATTTTAGCTGTTCCTGAGCAGCCCTTACAGAGCCAAAGCCTTTTCCGCCTCTCACCGCACCCCACCAGTGAGCAGGCTGGGGATGTGCGAGGAGCTGGGAGGGGACACAGCTGGGACAGCTGACCCCAGCTGACACAAGGGATATTCCCTATCATATGGCAACATGCTCAGCATATGAAGCTGGGGGAAGAAGAAGGAAAATCTTAAGCATTGCATTTGGAGGGATGGCCTTTTCTCATCCTAATAATCTTTTACATGCGATGGAGCCTGGCTTTCCTAGAGATGGCCAAACACCTGCTGGCCTGTATGAAGTGGTGAATGAATTCCTTGGTTTGCTTTATTTCTGCACATGGCTTTTGCTGTACTTATTGAACTGTCTTTCATCTTAACCCATGAGTTTTCTGAGTTTTACCCTTTCAGTTCTCGCTCCCATTCTGACATGATGTCTGCAAGGGACTTAATTGCTGGCTGGGGTTAAACCACAATGTTATTCCAGGCAATTGTTTTCCTACTGAAATTTGACCCCCATTTTATATGGGATTTTATGAAAACCTACAAATTACCATTTGCTCAAGGTTGCTGCTTAAAATTACAATTCTTTAACTGTTAGATTGGTGACAAGATGCCACATATGGGATATTTCTTATCTCAAAAAATATCTTGCAAGCCTTGTATCCCTCTGGGAATATGAGCTCCTATTTACTATACTGAGCTTCAGAAAGAGACTAGTAACATGCCACAGCTGAATTATCCTCAGACATGAATGCTGGTTAAGTGCATGCCTTGCCGTCAACAATTTTAGTTGACACAGTAGTTTTTTTTTTTAAATCGGAACAAAATTTAACATAACCTGGAAAGCTGACCCCTTCCTAATTGGCTCATATGCCTGGGAAATGCTGTAGCTTGTATGCCAGAGAAAGAACACAAAGACTGCCAATGAATAGAAGTTGATAGGAATTACCACACATGTTTGCCTAGATTAAGAGTGTGTCTGTGATATATTTAAGCAATTAGCTGTCTCTCTGTTTCTGGTCCAAAGGCCTGTATAATTTTGTTTTTTCTTTTTTTGTTTTGTTTTGTTTTTCTTTGTGCTTTGTCTGGCTAGTCTCCTTGTAATTTTTTTTTTTTTAGTTTTATTTTTAAATAGATGATCCCAGCCTTGCTGCTGTGTCACTAATTGGTTTTGTTGCTGAAGTGGCATGATCTAAGTTAAAACATTCTGTACTTGAAACAAGGGCCTCTCACATAAGCTTCACTATTACTAGGGACATACTCCCTTACATTTTTTAAACCTGTACAAACCCTTCCTTTAATTGCCAAAATCCTTTGAATTACTGCAGAATTTATTCACTGGTTGTGAGGCTTTTTTATGATTGATTTTTTTGGTATATGTACTTCTAATGACTGGTGTGTAGCAATATTAAAACTTGGCCCAGTTATACAACATTTTATACAAAATGTTTCCAGAGTGTCCCGCACTTCCTAACTTGTGTAATAACTTCTCATAACCAGTTTCAAGCTCACTACCCCCAGACAGAACTCATTGCATTCATTTTTTCCCCTCCTCCTCCCCTGTTCCACATGGCTGGGGCCCTCATGTGTCACCCCTCCAGCTCACCACCAGGTTTTATCCTGCTGAAGTGCAGCATCTCCTGATTTCTCACCTCTCCCTCCTCCGTTCCCAGCTCTCTCTACCTTAGTGTTCCACCACCAAGGTGAAGAGCTCCGTGTATGCATCCTTCCCCCCAGTGCTATTTAAACCCCTTCCCTTCTATTTTCACCCTCCCCACGTCTTTTCAGGGGTCTTCTTTGCTCCCCTGTTGGGATGTCCAAAAACTCAAAGGTGCCAGCTTTGCCTGACACAGATTCCTGAATGTCCCTCACTCAGGTGATGGTCTCCTGTTCCCCACCTCCTTAGTGATGGTGACCATACAGAATAGCTTTTCAAGGTTTGTTCACCTAAAGGGTGAAAGGATTCCTTTGGTCAGCTCCTTCTCTTCTGACACTCTTCCCCCTGTTTTTCCACTGGGAAGGGGTGACCAAAGTCTGTGTTAGTGCCTTGTAGTTTTACCTAAGACAGAGTTTTCCTTATTGAAAAAAACTTCTTTCTCTGAACAAAGATCATAAAAAAGATTCACATTATAGGCACAAAATTTGAGGTATAACTGATGAATCTGTGTAGTAAGCTCTTAAAAGTCATGAAAATTTTGGAAATATGAGGAAAAATTAAGGTTTTCTGTCTATGGATATTTTGGTTAAGCTGTTTTCAGTGAATAACATCATGTGAGTAATAATATTTGAATGAAGTTGCAGTTGTTCTTTATAAAGAAATGGAGGAAATTTGGTCTGGATTGAACAGCCAGAAGAAGACACTGAGTAGATTAAAACTGTATGAAGCAGAAATCTATATGGGGTGATAGGAATTGATCTGACACTTATTGCCAGAAACATAAACATGAAAATGCCTGCCACAAACACATCTATACTTGCAAATACACCAAAGCAAATATGTCAGCATATAGAACAGAAGAAACTTTTTTAAAAATTGATGGTGGGGCAGTTGCTCAGAATACAGATTATCTCAAGTGCAGTAAAGACATTTTTCCAAGCCTAATCTAATCTTGCATTGACAGCACTGTACAACTGTACTCAATAATGGTAGCCACTGCAGAAATACTGAAGCTGGCAACATCTCACACCAGCTCTACAGTCATGGGATATAACTTGTAACTAAGTAATTTAAAAGCAATGCAACTGAATTTGTATGATGCCATATCCAAACTGTTTTCCTGCTGAGAAATGTTCAGTCTTAGGTGCAATGTTACATTTTTGTTAAAACATGTACACCATGCTGAGCTGCCTTGTGCAGACACAGGAGCTTGGTCAGCATTAGCTTCAGGACCTCAGTGCTTTGCAGTGTGGTGGAAGGATGCCCTATGGAGTCCCTTGCTTATACATTAGAGTGCTTTCTTTGACTTCAAAAAAGGATGTGTTTATCAAGTGTGCCACTGAGAAATTGGTGTGATACTGATTTCCCTTTACTTTCATGTTTATGATGAGTTATAAGTTATCAATATTCTCAACAGTTAATTGCTGTTAAAAGTCTCTGAGTCATCTAAATCTGAAAAGAAACTTATTTTCTGTTCTCCAGCAGAACATTCATCTTTGCTCAACTGTGTTTCAACAAGACCTCTGCAGTATTTTTCATTTTTGCAGGACAGTGTCCCACTGGGAGACATCAGCCACATAAATACTGCACTGGGAAAAAAATAAAGTTGAATTGTTTCTCTTTATGTTGATATTAAGCTTTGCATTTATCTTCTCGCCTCTAACTTTCTAACTGGGATTTCTGTCCCTGTCATCAAGCATGCAATATACAGAATCTTGTACCACAGTGTACTGGTATGTGAATCGAGTTCTGCAGAGAGCCATGCTTTTGTGATGGGAGAGTGGTTCCTGAAGGACATAGTAATTTGTGCATTGTGTTTGTATGTGATTCTGCTGTGACTAGACAGATGGGTGGCTATAAATGAAGTATCTTCCTATTCCCTCTGAGATGTATGTGGTAATGTCCTTCTTTAGATGTTCTGTCATGGCAGTGCACACAATTAGCTACAGAATATTAGTTACTCTGCAGGATGCAAATCAACATCTTTCTGTAAGTGTGGTAAAGGCACAAACCTATCAAATGGTATCAAGCTTGTATTAGTGATTTGGTTGCTCAGCTGAGTCAGGGGAAGAGCGTATAACAAATGGACAGTCTTATGTTTGTTTGTAATGAAGCACAATTTAATGTTTTCATCTCCTTGCCCATTTAAATGCAAAAGAGCACATTTCACTTTGCAATATACTGCAAACACTGCTGTACAACTTCAGTGAAATATCAATTTCTTCCAAAGCTTCTCATTGAGATGTAATAGCGTCACAGTGGAGAATGACATTGTGGTTAAAAACCAGTAAGGATCTAAGTCAGAAGTAAACTCTTCTTTAATGTTCTTTATATAAAGAGAAATACATTCTCCTGTTAATTTTAATATTTTTTCAATCGGGAGGATTTCCCTGAAATTCTTTGTGACCTTAGCTACACCGATAGGTGTCTGACTGTCTGTTAGGAGGTACTTGGGTAGATTGTTTTAATTGAAAAAGAGATGAGTTTGATTAAACACCTTAATCTGATATGTGCATATCAAGAATGACCTGATCTCTGCCAAAAATCATCAACAGAGTGTGGATCTGTCACTTTGTTCTTAGACAAGAAGTCTGAACTCATTTATGTTGTAAAATCTGAATCTGAATTTCAATTTGAGCGCCCAATGGCATTGTACTCCTGAGAATGAAACTCTCAACTGGGACCTGAAACCCCAGGATATGACCTAATTTTGAAAGCACAGAAGGCCTTTGTTAGCCTCTGGAAAAGTCCTACTTTTCTCAGCTACTGTGAAAATTTTGCAATTCTGTTCACACTTATTTTATTGTGAACCATGTTGTGGAAAGATCTAGATCACTCTTCTTGCATCTATTCTGTCTTCAGCCGTTAAGTCATCTCACATTTCTCAGACAAAATAAAATTAATAACTCTCTGGAGGAGCTAATTTATCTCTATTGATTGTAAGGTAGCATAGGGATGACAGGCTAGACGAAAGTATCTGCACGCTTATTGTATAAATTAGTGTTTAATAACCCTACCCTTGAATGCAGCAAAATCTTTAAATGATAACAGTGTGTGTCTTCACAATCAACTTCTGTTAGCATTTCACCCAACAGAAAAATGTATTTCTCCTAAAGCCTGAGTATGGCTTTTGGAAGGACTAAGTCACCAGCAGTATTTAAATAATAATAAAATTCCATAACTTCCTTTGTTGAATTACTTTTTTAATTGCATTTGGCACTACCCACAGCCCTAAACAGCTTCCTCTCACCTACTCCTAGATAAGACTGCTGAATATTTAGTTCTGCTTTAAGCTTTCTCCTGGTGTGTCATGGAGCATTAAAATTTTGCATCCAAATCTCACAATTTATCACCTATTAAGCACTTAAAGAAGATAGACAATATTATGTTATTAACAATCCACTTTTTTCTGATTTCTACAAGAACTTGCTGATGTCTTGAAGACATTGTAGAAGTAAGAGAGAAAATATATTTCTAGCATTTAAAATGAAAAGGCCTTTGAAAAAAATGAATATTCAGCATGTTATGCCAAGAATGATCTTGAACCTTGACTCAGTGTTTCTGGAAAACCAGAAAACTGCTCTCCATACGAAACTCAGTTAGAGACCTTTTACAGCAGTATAAGCCAAATTTGAAGACATTTCAGGGAGTCTAAGGGTGGATTAAGCAGTTCATTAAAATCAAGCATTCAAATGGCGGACTCTCCTGTCCCTGTTGGAAATTTGGAAATGTTTGTGTTACTCCTGGCAGACTGGAGTCACTGTGTTCTTTAAGCATTTTCTTTCTTTTTTTCTTTCTTTCTTTTTTCTTTTTCTTTCTTTCTTTCTTTCTTTTTCTTTCTTTTTCTTTCTTTCTTTCTTTCTTTCTTTCTTTCTCTTTCTTTCTTTTTTTCTTTCTTTCTCTCTCTCTCTCTCCCTTCCTTCCTTCCTTCCTTCCTTCCTGAAGAAGAAGAAGAAGAAGAAGAAGAAGAAGAAGAAGAAGAAGCAGAAAATTCTATTCTGTGATTGTTGACACAAGTAACCAAGTTTTCTGAAGCAGAAGTGCTCCTTTCAATGATGAATTATTTTTCCGTCTACTTAGGGCAGTATTTGTGGTTGTCCAGTGGGTAAAGTATAGCAGGGTTAATGCTGTAGCACTACTCCACTTTAGTGCAACACTGTAAAATTTCTGTTAAATTCCATCTAAGATTCTTCAGTCAAGAGAGTTCTTGAAAGGGAATTAAGTTCATGCTGGCCCCAAGCTTCTTCCAACATAGATAACACTGAAAGCAGTGCATTAATTTAAGCATTACTATCATCTTGTATTGGATTTTCTTCTTAAAAAAAAAAAAAAAAAAGAAAAATCCTCACCCTCCCTCAAATCTAACCACTGCTTTCTTGTGCTCTTTTTCATTCACTAGAGCATTTGTTCAGCCCTAGAAATGTCTCGAAAGCAGGAATGCTAAAACAGAAGCACCTGCAAGAGTTCTCTTCAGGAATGCATTTTCTCTGCTCATAACAGAAAGGTTTGTCATGCCGTCAGTGCTGAAACTGAAGTAAGTATGGCAAACTCAGATCTACACTAGTAAGACTAGAATATGTAAAGCTCTTCATTTCTTCAAGGATCCACTGAATCTAGGCATTTTGTACCACTTCAATGTTCATTTTTCATGGGTGAAGTCAGTGTGAATCACTGCTTTGCAAAAAATTGTGTCTATTTCCATTTAGTTTGAAGATGGGTAAATAGCCTCACATAATTTTTAAATATGTTGCTGATGGTATAATGTACATTAGCTTTGTCTAGACCTACTAACCAGGCTAAAAAGTAGCAAGTCATCCAGTGATTCTTTATTTAATTCTTTGAGTGCACATAGGCTGGCGGTGGGTATGCCGTGCTGAATTTGTCAGTACAGCCTTTGCATTCATTTCTCTTGCCTGACAGCAGCTTCATTCTCTTGCTTGGTCTTTGGCCAGCTCAAATTAACTACTTAGACTGAGGCATCTATTACAAGGATTGTGCCAGATCTGCGTAGTATTGGCAAGTTTTTGGAGAGTGCCTTGTGCCCTAGAGGTCTAATATGTTTAGCTGATTAGGAGTG
This sequence comes from Origma solitaria, assembly GCA_013397895.1. NCBI lineage: Eukaryota > Metazoa > Chordata > Aves > Passeriformes > Acanthizidae > Origma > Origma solitaria. Next base: position 843,943 of record VZRL01004026.1, read on the forward strand.
ACTGTTAGGAGCCCCATTCCTGATCCCTTCAACCATTTGTTCTGGCTGTAATTCAAAGAAAGCTCTTCCTCTGGCAAAAGAAAAAAAAGAAAAGAAAAAAAGAGAATGTTTCAGTTGGAACAGCCTAACAGCCTCATGTCTCTTCCTTTGAGTGTCAGTATATTATGAATAGATGTCTTTTATAAATATAAAATCTGTTAAAGAATTATGGCAAGCTCAATTTTGTATCCAAATGACTGACTTACACTGTATTCATGAAACATGATTTCTGAGCTTTGAAGTTCAAGTTATAGGTCACTTCCATTAGCAAATTCAGAACAAAAGTTTGACTAGCATTGGTTACTTCACAGAAAACTTTATAAGTTATGACAGGCAGGCTGTTGGTCACTTCATCAGTTCCTCTGATGCTTTTCTACTGACGCCTTTGATAACAGCTAATCCAACAAAGGTTTAACGCTGTTTTTAAAGTGAGCTTCTCTTTTTCTCAGAAACCACCAGATGCTGCTTTGATCCCCTTTTGCACCTCTTGTCTTTCAGTCTTATTTAAAATTACTGTGTCTGTTTTGGAGTTTTTTAAACATGCTGGCATCTGCTCTTTTGTGGTTCATCAGAAAAACCTGCTCACAGTTTTATCTTCTTAAAAATAAATTCCATGTCTCCTACCAGCATTTCCCTTTCTTGGTGTGAGAAGCTAGCTAGTAATTAGAGTCCTGAGAATCCTTTGTGTTAGAGGAGAAAATGACAATGAGGTTGAATCTCTCTTTGTACTTCCTTTGTGAAATAAATAGGGTTGTGTCAAAGTACTGTTTCTGAAGCACAGTATGGTAAGGAGATGTGCTTTTATTCACAGATTCTGTTCTTCCACCTGGCTGCTTTGTTGCCTGCTGCCTCTGCTTCACTCTGCATTTTTTTAATCACCCCACCTCAGGGATGGGCAGGCCTTCATACCATCCAGCAGAGCTGTCAGAGCCCTGTGCCCATCTCTTCCTGACACCTGCCTTTGCACAGGGAAGTGGCCTGGGTTTGTTCTGCCCTGAATCTCCTGTTTTATTCACCTTCTCTGGCACTACTTGGGGGCTGTCACAGCTGTCTGGGAATCAGCTTTCAGAACAGCTCTCCATTCCAAAGTCGTATCACCAACACATAGCCTACCTGCGAACCTGTTTTGGGGTTGGGCAAGATGACCTGCAAAAGTCCCTTTCAACCTCAACCAATCTGTGAGTTATTCTGGGATTGTGATCAAACACTGCAGAGAAGTGGGAAATGTAGCCCTCAGCCATCCAAATAACACGTGGAACCAGATACACTTCTCCAGACAAAATACTGCCTTTCTCCTTGTTGACAACAGTGAAAATGTCCCAACTACCTCCCTGTCAGCACTTCATTTAGGTTGTATGACTCTCCCTTGATCTCCAGGTATAGATACAGGTATTGGAGTAGAATACCTGCATGAATTTGAAGGGACGTCTGATTTTAAGAGACATTTGAAGGATTCCAATTACATTCTAAAACAATGGACCTAGGAGCTGTCTATATTAATTAATCTTATCATCTGATCCTCTCACTAAATAAATACGTCTTCATCCCCTCCTTCATACTTGAACTTTTGTCTTTTCTGCTAGAGCATTTGTTTTCTTTTTCTGGTATTCTGCACAACTTTTGGTATTAAGTAATTGCCTTAATCAGTTTCAAGTACTGGAAGAAAATAACAAACAAATACTATATAAGTTGTAGAATGTTAGAATAAAGATACACTCTAACTTAAAAGAAAATTTAGAGTATAAACTTATATGGAGTTTAGATGAACATTCATAGCATGAATTTCTTTTTCATAATACCCTATCTTCATAATTTGAGAATAGAGAGCAGATTGTAAGTCATATAAATTTTTCTGTATCTTTAGGCAATATTTAGATCTAGAAAACAAAGCAAGGAAGGAAAAGATTTTGCACTCCTAAGACACTTCTGGTATTTCAGAGTTTTTCTACATACTACACTGGAATAAGATCAGTATCTTTGGAATGAAAACAAGAGTATTAAGATGAAGTTGTATGTCTGAATCAGGGAGAACAGCAGTATCAGCCTATTTCAAGCATCACATATGAGCTGTGTGGCCAGCTGCTTACTAGCTGTAGGTCTGTGTGTGCTCCCCTTTACAGGCGATTCTAACTTTGCTAAAAGCAATACCTCATCTCTCTGGAAAGTTTCGGTTCTGCAAGCCAAATGAGAACTGAGTTTTGATTGAAAATTCCAACTGCCTTCATCTGCCATATCTTCCTTTGAAATGCCGGCCTAATTTATCACAGAAAAATGGACATCCATGCTTTTATCTTTTGCTACTTTTAAATATATTTTAAGTTTCTGTTTCACATGTTACTACCCAAAAGACAAACCCAAGAGCTTCTCCTTCAAATTCCCTTTTGTAGCTTCTCTCCAGTCTTTAACTGGTTTTCATCAGTTGTTCTGTTTCCATGGAGCTGTATGAATTAGTAGACATCTGGGTAGGGAAACAAGAAAAAAGGTGAAAAACCAGAGCACGTATCTTATCTGACATTTTCAGAGGAAAAACACTGTGTTTCCTTTCACTATCGGGAATGTAAAAATGGGCACATTTTGAGTGTTTTGAAAGTTTCAGTTACTCTTCAGGCGGAAGGATCATTACTGGAACATTTCAGCACAGCTCTTTTCTCCCCATTGGATTGTAAGCGCTCAGCAGATTATGGCAGCTGCAAAGAGGGTCTAGATTTCATCCCTTTTGTTGAGAGCAAAACAGTTCCCTTTCAGTGAAAATAGCCTTAACAATACTTCTCTGTATTTGCGATACTTCTCTATATTTGTGATACTTCTATAATCTTCTTGTTGTTAAGGACACTGTTTGTCACACAAGAGTTCCCTTGTCATTCAGGTATGCTGTGGCATGATCACTGTGGAAGGTTTCATCAATCAATCAATCAATCAATCAATCCATCTCTGTATGCCTATGCAGTGACTCATCATTTAAACAGTGTGCTTATTTAATTGCTACCTGCCCCTTGCTGGGTTAGTAAAAATGCCATTGTGGTCCCCATAAATTAAAAATAGTATTGTGCTAATGTAAGAGCAGTTGTGATTAATTATTCATAAATTCTTATTTATGTGATTATTCTTTTGACTGTGATGCAAATGATATTTAAACCCTAGGATCTATTTTTGGGAGACTTAATGACAAAGAAAGAACTTCAGTTTCATCTGAGGTGAACTGAATCTCCAAAGAATAAAGAGAGAAAAATAAAAGGAACTGTGATCCACATCCTATTCTTTTCTTGAAGTCCATGGACCATTACATAGTGAAAAGGTTAACAATTTACCTCTAGAATAACAAGCTTCAGGTTGTTCTACTTTAAAAATGCATTTGTTCTCAAGTACTGGAAACTATCCTGAAGACTTTTATATCCTCAAATAATACAGAGACCTACACAAAAAGCAAAAGGGTGGGAGTTGTACCCATTAAATATAATTCAGGACAGAAATAGCTAAGTAGAGATGACAAGGTAAGACTCTCTGTCTATGGACTTTTGTCCTTTTCAATGAATTACTGCTGATTCTAGTAGGAATATCTCTTGTAGCAAGGCAGGGCTGTCCCTGCTACCATGACACTTCCAACCCATGGAGGATGCAAAGAAACCTAAGCAAATTTCATTGCTGGCAGACACGTAAAGGAGGTACACACAATTTCTCTGTATTTCTGGGATTTGGTGTGATACCATCTGGAATGCTGAAAGGTACCAGATTTTACTGAGGGTGAAAAATGACCAAAATCCTTCATTTGTGTGGACATTGTGGATCATTTCATCAGCAGCATTAAGGTGCCTTTCAGGCCAGGGCATGTCCCTTTGACCCTGAATCCAGAGCCGTAGGATAGCTCTACCTTCCAATTCCTTTCTCCTTGTTCTTTGTGTTTCTCAATGAAGAAAATGCCCAAATTTTTGCTGAAAAATGCATCAGCTGGTCAGAGTGGTGGGTTTTAATTGCACTCACTTCTGTGCTCTCATTAGTTGCTGGAGAATTGTATCAGAAATCCAGGTTGGTGGAAAGCACAAAGTGCTTTGGCAGAACTGTTGAAGTGACACACGGTAAAGGAAAGTATCTATTGGATACAGTAAGCCCTAAAAGGAGCTGAAAAAAGGAAGATTTCCATCTGCTACTCAAATTTAGTTTTGCCAGTTCTCTTAGGGTGACTATCCACTACATTAACAGCACTGAAGATCTGAACCCCAGGAATATACTTTTCCTAAGAGCTGGCAAATACTTTAAGTAATACAGTAAAAGTAAATCTCTTCTGTGGGAATTACCAGACCTATAATGGGTATATGATTTTTAAGAAGAATCTGCACAATCTTAGCCGCCTCTGCTGCTTTGGTTGCTATGATAAATACATGCTGTTTTTTTCTAAAGTAAATGAGTAATATAACTATGTTATATTTTAAAAAAAAAAAAAAAAAAAA
>VZRL01004026.1:848458-865975 GCA_013397895.1 Origma solitaria
CTTTTTGATTAAAAGCAACACCTCACACTTGTCCTGTGCTGCCCAAAGTGCAATTTCAGGTCCTTCATGCAATCTTCTTTGGGAATAGAAGCACTATGTCCTTTCCCATCAGCAGCATGAGAACAGTGGGGTTTTGGTTTTTCTTTCTATCAGTGTTAAAAAGGACATGGACTCTTTTTCTGCAGCTGCAATTTAAAGGAAAAAAATTAGGGATATAATGTAATTACCAGATCTGGAGTCTCATCAGGGGCCTTTATTTCCCTGAGTTCCTCAAAAAAAGTGTCCTAGGACCATCTAATTATAAGCAACCAAGGCCACAGTTCCGTATCTCACATGAAAGGCTCTGCCTCAAGCAACACAGAGAATCAATATGTGCATTTCCTCAGTACTGACTCAAAAATACCCCCTAATGACTCATATTTTCTGTTGGTTTTGTTCGTTTGAAGGTTTTTTATAAATTTTGTGATGTACCTAGAGCTTGTCAAAATATCTTAATAACCAACATATGTACTTTTTACGACACACTGGTTTACAGTCAGTAAAACAAGATCAGCCAGTATATATAATCCAGCCAATACTCCTTAACACCATTAAGGAGTATACTTACTCCTGAAGTGTGGAAAATTTAGGGCAATATTCTTTTCTTTCTTCATGTTATTTCATGTGAAAGGAAGTATTTTAATTGCAAAGATTTTTAAATACATCCATGTATGATAAACAGTTACAAAATCAACAGAAAACAAATGTCCCATCATACTATCCTGGCTATAAAATGTGTCAGATACTCTGTTTTAAAACATAATGAGAACAGCTATATCCACAGTCCAGTGACAAAGCTGATCAGCGTCTACCAATGAAAAATATTGCTCCAGTGAAATTTGAATTTCCTCACAAACCCTGTTACTCTTGTGCAAAAAAGGACTCTCTAGTATTTCAAAGAGGAGGACAGAAAAATACAAAACCAAAACAAAACAAAACCCAAAGGAAGTGAAAAAGGAAATGGAGTGCAATTGCTCTCATAGAATTATTTTTATAATGTACATCAAATATTTAACAAAATAGAATAAATAGAACATGGTTCATGTGCCAATTCAATGAAATAACTTTATAAATCCCTTGAGTTGAGGTGTCTAGGTGAAAGGAAGCATATAGAGGTGAAAATCTTCCCATCTCAAACAATAAACAGCTCTAGTTTTTACCCTGAAGAGAGACAACTGGTAATAGAATATTAATTGTAGAAATCCTAAAAAAATACTTTTATTCACATAATAACTAATTAAAGGAAAACACAAAATTTATTATATAGAACATGTACTTACTTATAATTGATCTCATTCCCATTAATATGCAGAGGATGTGGAAAAATCAATTATCTGCATGGGTAAATGAAATCACCATCAACATGCTGACTTCATCAACATGAGAGCAAAATCAACATAAGCAAGGCCTAGTGAAAGTTGATTTCTGAGGTGGTTTTCCATTTTAGAAATAATGCAAGGTAGGTTTTCCTTTTCTAAACTTTCTGTCAAGCTGTTAACTGTATAAAATAGAAAAATCCCAGTTAGTGGATGCCTGGAGGGAAGGAGGTGGGCATCTCCATTATTTTCCTCAAGGAGTGTGCATAGGAGGTTCTTTCTTCATATAAGGAATCTGTAATGATTTTAACCCTCTATTTCTTCGACTTCTCTACTATTGACTTCAGCTTCAGTATGGCTTGGTTTTGGTATGCAGTAAGTCAGCTTCTATACGTGTGAGGCAGTAACAAGATACACTCGCATAATAACCATTTTAGACAGGAGTTGCATCACTTTTGGAAAAATGGTTTAAGACAGCTGTGGTAAGAATATTGTTTTGTCCAGTGAGATTAGAGACTATGTGGTTGCCTTCAATATCTTGAGTTTTTGTTTGGTGCTCAGTGCAGTGAGAGCCTTTTCAAAATGATGTTGAAGTGCAGTTGACATCAGTACCCGTAAACACTGGTCACACCATCTTTGACTTCAGAATTTAGGAGGATCAGATCCCCAGTTTACACTCAAAGCCCTTTAAAGAAGCTTGCATATATGAAAACATAACAGAATAAGGTATTATTTAATCTAAATTTAATAATTGTATTTGGCAGAAATTCGCTGTAACAATATGGTTATCCAGGCAAATTCTTGTCTGTTTGCATGAAATAAATTTAGATTATATTCCTCTATGTGGGGATGTCAGGCTGAAAGCAGGTCAGAACATGTATTCACAGATGCAATTCTCAAATTTTCAGGATGTATGTAGGTGGCCTCCTATGAGTGGGACCAAAATTTAACAAGCTAATAACAGATGAATAGGAAAAGTGGCATTCAGCAGAAATGCAATTATATGTTGTGTCAAAAATTTAATAATTTGGAAAAAGAAGCCTGACAGCATGATGTTACAGGGTTAGTAATACCAAGTGCTATGTATATTTAGTTGAAGTAAGGGTTGTTATTACTACATTGCTGACTTTTAAACAAACTATAACCTAGTTTTGGAGCATTACCAGAGTGATACTCCACAGAGTGATTTAAGTGGAGTAAAGATATATTAGTGCATTAATTGTTAGTGATTTAGTTGTGGTTGTGAAATATTACTTCACTGGATGAACGAAAGAAAAGGGCAAGTAATGAAAGATGGGCTTTACTGAGAGGACCCACCTCCTCATTTAGTCAGCCAAGGGTTGCTATCCCTTTATTACCCTGGAACTTGAGGGCGAGTTCAGTGAACAACTGTGGAGCCCATTAGGAGCTGTCATGGAGAATTTATTTGCCTTTGAATAGAAGGTGGATGCAGTATGGTAGAGGCTGTGTGCTTCAAAGTGGGTAATTCTCCTTTTGCAAGCTTTTAAATACTATGTTTATTGTTTTTCTGGTATGTCTCCCTAGACTGTTTTTTGTTGCCTTTGCTCCTCTTGTCAGGAATAAAATTTATAGAAGTGTGGCTCAGGAGAACCAATCTTATTTTGTGTAGTGACTATGCTAGCAGCCCACAGTATCTTACTGGAAACTTGCAGAAAACAGTAAAATTCACACCTCTTCTGAAACTAAAGGTCTGGTGACTTTTTTTCCTTCATTACTGTAAAATACAGGTAGTTGTGGTAAAATAGACTCTTTCTTCCAGTGTTTTAACTCCAAAGTAAATCTCACCAAAGTTTGTAAAAGCAAATTAGTCAGCTAAGTTGTTACATCCCAGTTTGACAGTGCAAGCTTCTGACTTTGTAGGAAAGCAGTTATTGCTCTTGCATTTCCAGAAATGTAATAGACATCTTGAGCACAGGAGAAAAATATGGTCCTTGCTTTGAATAATGCATTGTATGAACTTAAAAGGCATGAGAAGATGTGATAAGTTAGAAAAGAGACTGACAGCAGTACATTCATCCAGTTGTAAATGCAGGGGACGTTTATCCTGAAAGAACAAGTGCCACTCAAAAAGTGGAAACAAGAGTTTTGCTCAGTGTTTTGAAGGTAAGCATGGGAGAGAGGGAGATCCTTTTTTACCAGACACTGTGTATTGGATGTGAAAGATATCTGGAAGTAAAGATAAAATTTCTAAAGCTCATGTCACCAGTATTCCTATGTAATTCACATATCGTGTGGATGTGCTGTGTTACAGAAGTGTTTGAGGAATATATTTTATTTACTCTAAGTGAAATCAGTTCTTGAATTTTGATCTGCTTTATAGGCATACCAGGAAATGCAAATGAAAATGTCTCAAAGAAACAAAATTAAAACCCATAGATGAATATGACAATATCTGAAAAAAAAAAAAAAGCTTTTCAGATACAAAGTCATACAGTGGGTTCAAATGATCATTTTAGGACTAGGTCTGAGTCATGAGGTCTTTCAGAGCTAATGTTACTTTGGTTACCACTCAGTATTCTAAATTTATGGGATCTTATTTTGACATTGACACTATTTATACAAGTAAATATAAATTGACATTTGCAGTACATTTGTGTGCATTTATGCCTTACCCATTCTTCCTAATACTTTATCAAAATGGGGATTTTTAAATTAATGTCTGTTCATTCACTATAAGGTTTACTCTCAGAATTCAAACACTGCTTTCTTTCCTGAAAAGTGCAGTGTTGTTGAAATATTGCTGAATGAATCTAAATTATCTAAAAAATTTAGGTAAGTCTCTGCTGTCATTCATCTGAAAAAGAAAAGTTTCTAGATACACAAAATAATTCTTGTTCATAGATATATTTCCTGCCCAGCAATGCTCCATAGTTATAACATGAACTCTTAATGATTTTGATATACCAAATCTTCTAGTGCAGACAGAAGTACACAGTCCCAAGTATTTTATTAAATTATTAGCTGCATCCAATGAATTACAAAGATTGTGGCACTATTTTTTTCCTCTTAGTTGGTTTATTAAGAAGAAAGAATTAATATGCAATTTCTAGTTGGATATTTTCACAAAGCATGCACTTACTCCTTTTTTAAGTACCTAGACATTATTTAAAATATTTCTTTCAACCACTGGCTTTTAAGGCATACATTTCCATTCTGCTTTTCTTCTAGTGTTCCTTTCTTCTTTCATCTGCAGGGTTTTAAACAATGTCTAGAGGCAGTAGCAGAGGTTTCTTGTGAAGTTATTGATAGCCTAGAGGGCAGTTTATGGAACAGCAATAGGAGGTACAAAGGTGGAATGATAACTATTTTAAAATTTAAATTACTTGATCTTCCAAAGGACAGGCAGCAGTCATTTGCTAACCATCAGCTATCAGTGGAAAGGTTATTGTGGTGTTCTTAATTCTATCCCAAACTCTCTGTGGCAAACAGTTGCCAAAATGTAGCTATGTAGCTGTTATCCTCTGTGTTTAGTTTTGGTGAAGAAGTGCAATTCTTCAGTGAGCAATGTGCTCACCTAGTGGCACATGATCAAATCAGTAACGGGAGAAGAAAAGAGAAACCCTGAACATGTGATCAGGCATTATCTGACACTCTCAAGTCATCATGAGTCTGAGCCTACCTTTCATGTGTTCCTGAAGCGTTCCCAGCTCCTCAGAGGAGGGATGCAGGGCGGTCTGGCCCATGCCAGTCACGGCTGGGCTCCTCTGAAGGGGAGTGATGATACCGTGTGAGACAGCACTTGGCTGTGGGGGCTCTCAGAGCCCCACATGGTGCCCCGTGATCCTGCTGACATTACACTCACTCCTGTGTGTATAAGCTCGTGTGCATGTAGGAGGCAAAAGCTCATTTCAGTTTAAAGTATTATTTTGCATTACAATGTTTTTATAGCAACATATAGAAGGTATGCCATGCTCAAAGCCTGGCAGTCCTCTTGTTCCATATGTTGAAAGTATAATCCAGTTGCTCATATGTTTCTGCTCAGTGTGCATAACCCCTGTTAGAGGCACTGCGTTGCTTTCGTGGTACTTATGTTTTAAAATAAACAGCAGTGGAGTGTCACTGCTGGTATTTATGCTCGTATTTCCCAGGTAGGCTGCTCCTTTACATACTTTACATACACTCACTCCCATATGGCATGATTAAGAGCAACAGGAGATGGCACTGCCCCAGTAACAGTGTGAGCAGTGTTGGAGCTGTTGAGTGAAGCTCATTTCCATTATTACTAGCAACCACAATTTTCCTATCATGGCACCATTCCCCTGCTGCTGTCCCTGACCTTGGCTGTGAAACCCTCTGCTCCTACCCTCACATTTTACAGAACTGCTGGCGCAACATATGCATTTACACAACTGGTTCCCGCAGCTTCTGTGGAAAAGGATGCCTTGGATGTGTTGACATTGTCACATAAATCAAATGCTTCTTTGGGAAGTGGTGGATATGTTACTTGATTCTTAGGCTGTCTAGTGAAGCAGAGCAAAGTGTTTCCTCTCTCCAAGGTGAATCCAGGTGCAGCTCAGGAGATGCTTCTTCCTGAGGGCAAATCATTCCTCAGCCAGGACCATGCCAGGCTTGGTTTCTTCTGCCCTACACAGTCCTCTATGCCATCCCAATGGGCCATGTACTTTGAAACACACCATATGTTCTGATGCCATATCCTTCGTTCCCCTAGCAGCATGCTGTGTACACACTGCTCTGTGCTGACAGATTGCACGACAGCCTTCCTGTTATTTCAGGTATTCAAACTGAAACAACTTAAAGCCCAAACAATTATTTCTAAGAGGCAGAAAGATGGCATGATCAAGTGGGACTGGACTGCAGGCCATTGTACTTCAGCCCAACCAAGAAGTTTATTCACTGCATGGCCTGGGGCACAGGGATGTTTAGCAGAATAGATGTAGTTTTGTCCTTAACTGGCAGATGCAATTAATCTATCTGCTGCAGGATATTTACTTGCACAGTGCGGCTCTGCTAGCAGAATGATGTGAAAAAGTGTATCATGTATCAGAGGTGGAATAATAGCCTCACAGTGGCTCCTTTTTTTTCAGCTGTCCACATTCCAGAGTAGGTGGCCAGTATTAGAAAGATCTTCTTAGACCTCCTCACCTCCCTTAGATCAGTGTGAAGAAGTAGGCCTTGCAATCAAGACCTGAAAGAATAGCTGCTTTGAAGTCATGCTCGCACATTACGCCTTTTAATTGCCTGATTTTCACAGAATGGGTTGCTCTTGCATGTCCACAGGGCATACCAGTGTCACTTTATGGTGCATCATAGCTTCATAGTGCACTCAGAGGGAAAACCACTCATTAAAAAGATGAACAGTGCCTGCTTTTCAGCACCTATTACTATCAAGATGTCTGAAATATGCAATGCACATTCTTAATGGGTACTGACAAAGTACTTTAAAGCACATTGATGTTTTAAATGTGTATTTAGACTAATGAACAAGATGTAGCTGAAGATTAACCTTATAAGTCTATCAAATCAGTGGTATAGCCCCCCCCCGCCCCCGCTCCTGAATCCCCGTGTTTTCTTTCTTAATGTTTTATCCATACAGTGATACATTAGGGAGATAGAGAGGGTACAGCTCTCCTTGAAGAATCCCAGATTATAGAGAGAAAGAATGGTAATTTAGCAGGGTAAAATAGAACCTGCATAATAATGACATAAAGGACAGATTATTGAAATTATGATTTTGACCTTGGCAGTGACTTTGCAAGAATGGCATTGCAGACCTCCATATTTAAGGTGTATCTCAGATTTTTCAGCTAAAACTTGCTTAGCTGGAGAGTGAAGAAATCTTACTCTTTTAGACCTGCCATCCCTACTGACTCTGCCTCAGCTTTGGTGTCCTGACTGGGCTCTCTCTGGCATAAGACCCCTTAACATAAGGGTTCTTCTACTTGCCACCACCTACCCATGTGTACCCTTCACCTAAGGGATTATTTTCTGCAGTTCCTGTAAAAGCCCACTGCAAGGTTATGCTCATGCTCTCACTGCATCTGATGGATGGGTGTCATGGTTTGACCCTGGCCAAACGCCAGGCACCCATGGCAGCCACTCACTCTCTCCCCTGACACAGCTGGGCAGAAGAGAGAGAAGAAAAAGAAATTAAATGAAGGTGTCATGAGTTGAGATAGAGATCAGGAGAAAACACTCCAAGGGCAAAACAGGGTCAACTTAAGAGTTAAAAGTGAATTTATTACCAATAGAGTCAGAAGAGAATAATGAGAGGTAAAATAAGCCCTTAAGACATCATTTTTTTTCCCTAGCCCCTCCCTCCTTCCCACCAAGAGCTCAGGGAACAGGGCATGGGGGATTTGGTCAGTTCATCACTGAAATCATCTTCCACTGCTCAGGGAGAGAAGTCATCCCCCTGCTGCACCATGGGGTTCCTCCCATGGGAGACAGTTCTCCATGAACTTCTCTGACATGGTTCCAAACCTCATGAACAGCAGTCCTCCCAAAACTGCTGCAACATGAGTCCCTCCCACGGGCAGACAGTCCTCCCAAAACTACTGCAGTGTGGGTCACTCATCAACGGGGTGCAGACCTCCAAGGACAGGCTGCTCCAGCCTGGGAGCAGGGGCCCCTCTCTCCACTGGGTCTCCCACTGGAACACAGCCTCCTCCAGGCATCCATTCACTCCAGTGTGGAGCACCTCCTCCATGGGTTCAGAGTGGATCTCTGCATCCCCTGTGGACCCCCATGGGCTGCAGGGGCACAGCTGCTCCACCATGGTCATCACTACAGCCTGCAGAGGAATCCCCGCTCTGGCACCTGGAACACCTCCTCCCCCTCCTTCTCAGCTGACCTTGATGTCTCCATGTTGTTTTCCCTCACATATTCTCACCTCCTCCTCTTTTCTGGCTAGAAAAAACTGAATGTACACTTTGTTTTGATTTCTTCTTGAATATGTCATCACAGAGGCATAACCAACCTCTCCTGTTGGCCCAGGCTTGGCCAGTGGCATGTCCATCTTCAGAGCCATCAGGGATTGGCTCTTCTAGACATGGTGGAAGCTTCCATCATCTTCTCACAGAGGCCATCTTTGTGGCCCCCCAGGGGTCACAGGACAAGCAAAACCAACACAATGGGCATGAGAACACCAGGTTTTAGTCATGCCTTGAGTAGCACTAGCAGGCCCTGGGAAGGTGTAGTTAGAAGGGCAGGTGATTTTGATGGCAACACATGATGTGAGCAATCTGTCGGGGATTTTTCTGTCTCTGTGCGAGACTAAGGGCACAATTTGTCCTGGCATACAACCCACATGCACCCTTTTGGTTAGAGCAGAGAACAGAACTTCGATTGCTTGACATTAAAAATGAAAAGATCATGTTCAGTCTGAAGTACCGTTTGATGTAGAAGTTCAGTGTTCGTGTTCCATGTTTGAGTCATTTTGTCTAGACATACATTTGGGGGAAGAATAACTCTCCTTATTTCTTTCCCTTGTTGTTGAATGTTCAGTTGTTCCTGCAAATTTCTAGACCCCACTTTCTGATGCAGTTTACACTTGCCTGTACTTCTGTGTGTTTGTAAAACAGGCCATGTTAGGACTTCAGGCAACAGGTTCTAAATCCTTGGATCACCTGTCATAAATGCATGATCACCCACCAGAATAACGTGATGTGGAGGACTGCCTAGATCATCAGTGATATTGGAGTTCAGACTACCTGGAGATAAGCCTTGAAAGTATGTGACTTGGTTTACTTAGCTTTCTCCTCTATTTGTTGTCTTAATAGCACTTTTTATCATAGCTAGCTTTAGGAATATTCTTGATATTCTCAAATGAGGAGGTTATCTGCCCTAGGCCTCCTTAGTAATAGCTGACAGAGGCATTTTTAACAGACAGACATTTTGTGCTTAAATGAAAACATTAAATTTTATGTTTTCTTTATCACTGCACGGAGAAAATAGAAGTGTTTTTAGAATAGGAATCTATTAAAACATGTGCCCCGGGGACTCTCATGCTAAGTTGGATCATCTGTGTGTTTGAATTCTCAAAGATACAGAAGTAGGAGTCTTGTGACCTAGCTGGATCCCTCCAAATATTAGTAAAATAACTCACAATGTATTAATAGCTGCTTTAACAGTATGGGGTTTTTACATTTGTTGAGATAATAAAACATGAACATTCTAATTAAGTACCTAAACTCTCATGTAAGTATATGTGTGATATTCTTATCCTTTTTAAAAGCAGGGAACAGGAGGGGCTTCAGTAGCATTGCATTCACGGGATGTTTGGAACTTGCATTTACAATACTGGTGTTTTATTTCAAGTTTCTCACATCCTTGATGAATAGTTTTCCTTTATGCAAATTTTTCTCCTAACCACTTTCCTAATAAAATTCAGAAGATATACGAGGTTTGATTTCAGTCCCATTTGTGTTATCTTACACTTACATTTTTATATAGATAAGAACCAAAACAAGCTACAGAGAAAAGGGTCTCGGAGCAGGTGAATTTTATTGCAAAAAAATCCTATTGCAAACAATGTCAGTGAAAGTCTTGTTAGCTAGTTAAAAATTGAAACAAAAATTAACATGAAATTTAGACCTTTCAAATTCTTCTCTTGCATTTTCAAAAAATTGTGAAAATCTGAAATTCCAATGAAGTTTTGTAAAACAAAGAGTCATACTACTACTGCTTAATCCCACAAAATATACTTTTTTTAAAACTTACATGTGTTGTTTACTGATAAGGTTAATGTAATTTCTAGATAAATGTCTTATTTCAAACTAGAAGTATTAGGCATTTTGTTCCTGAAAAAAATGATAATTTATTTTACCAGAAATTTGTGTTCCTCATTTATTCTCCTATCTTGTGCAAATCTGTGTGAAGTTATTTACAATCTTCCATAGTTCATTAACTGAAATGATTACCTGCAGGCTTCAACTATTTAGTCAACTTTCTCTAGCAGTATACTAATGAATAGATCTCCTTAGCATTTTGACATTAACTGTCTCTTTCAGAAGAACAGTCTTTATTATATACCACAGGATTTTAATTAATTTTTTAATTTATTTGATAAGTGATTCTCTCAAAAGATGGTAATTTTTAATACTCTTTTGCATGCTAGGCCACATTTTGTTTCCATCCTTTTCTAAAAAGCAGCAGGCACTCTGCTATTGCCTTTGTAGTCTACAGAGTAACTGCAGAGGAAAAAGAAATTTTTCCTTGTGCTGAGTATATAGACAAAAAGAACTTTCAATGAAATAGGGCCATTAATGCATGATATTTGCATGAGTCAGGAAATGTGTTTTTGGTTTGGTTTGGTTTTAGTTTTTTTTGCAACTGGAAGTGGAAGGGGTGCTCTAATTTGCCCCAATGTCCTGTCTCAGGAACCATGGACACTTCTCCTTTCTAATGATGTTGTTTTCACATTCTTTCCATGATTTGTGACTTCATGGCATAACCAAATCTGTAGTGAATAATCTTTCTGTAGAGCTATCCAAGTATCTGATCTGCACTCAGTGATTTGCTGCACTTAAGATTCTCCCTAGGGATTTCCGTTTCTAAGGATCAGTTCCTGAGAAATGTCTTTAAGAAAGCTCACAGCTCCTCTTCAGCTGTTGAAGACTGACAGGGAAAAAAAAGCTATTGTTCTTGTTAACCATCTCTTTTAAATAAGTATTTCTTCATTTGAATGTCACTTACTGTATTTTCCCAGGTGTATTTAAAAACTCTCAAACTTACTTTGCCATTAGTTTCCTCTCATTGTTTGTCTTAGTAAACCTGTGACAGGCTTTTTCTGTGGTCTCCATTACTCTCGATGAATCCATATGCCTGCACAGGTTCACTTTCTCCTTACTTCTCCAGGGCTCATTAAGAATTACAGTCTATGCAGTAATTTTAAGGTGAAGGAAATAGGAATAGAGGCCAGTTGTTTCAGTGCTTGGCAGCAATCTCCTTACAAAGGGAAGAACGGAGTAAGGCAAAATAAGTGTAGTAGTTGCTGTCATCATACTTCCATCTTTCACTTTTTAAGTTATCAGCTCATTTCAGAAATAGTTTCCTATCATTGGAGCAGTATGTTTGCTTACAATGGGAACAATGCTGGATGTGTACACATTTTGTTATCATTAACTTCCTAATGGTCACTCAAAGCCAGGCATCCTCAGAAATCTTTAGAAAGGAATTGCAAGTCTGTTGCCCAAATGTTATGAAACAAATTAACGTGCAATTTATTTTATTCAGAGCTCCATTTTTATAGTTTACGTTTTCTATTTAATGTGTCCTAGCTGAGATGGATGAAGGAAGGGAACGGCATGAAAAATACTGGATAATTTAATGTCTTGATCAGTTCTTTCTTTCTTTACCTCACACCAGTATATGGCTGATCTGATCTGAGTCATGGCATTTGCATGGGTTGAATCAATAGAAATAGGGTACCTGTATTAACATAGAAACATTAGGGCAAAATGTTTCTAAGGTGTGCTGAGAGAGGAACCTCAAAACCCATGTGGGGTCCCACAGGGATGTATCATACGTAGGGAAGAGACCATAGGTTGAACCTTTCCTACCAGCTCTGGTTCAGTCTCTTTTTGGGCCTGAATTAGTAATGGGGCTCCTGTGCCTATGCCTTGCACTTGCTCACTGTGTAGGAGAACTTCTGGCAGAGCTCCTGCTGAAAGGGGCCTTTGTTCCGCTGTCACTGAGATTGAAACCTGCCTATAAATGTGACAAATGTCTCCCAGGCGTCGTTCCCCTGGCTTCAATAGAGTTACACAAGGGATGATTTTGGACATTTTCAGCAGTACTTTGTGATTTTAGTACCTGTATGCGTACAGTTTGGAGCACGTATTTAATCTGCACAATCAATTTGATAGGTGTCCCAGAAAGATAAGTCACCTTTTGTCAGAATTATTGCTCTGTATATTCCACAGTTAAGAGACTATTAAATCATTTGCTCTAAAAGCTTATCATTCTCCAGCTTTGAGATTTTGCTTCTTCCAAGGAAATATAATGCCTGGTCCAGTATATTCGGTATCTTGTAATTTTTTTCCTTTTTAATAAATCCTCGAGGAACCAAATAATTAATAATGCTGTAGTTGGTTTAGGACCTAAGGCCAATACAGTTTATTAGGGCAAAGACCAGAAATGTGAAAGTTCTTTTTTTCTTGGGGTGCTGTATTTCAGGGTATTTGTTAGACTGTGTCTGATATCCACCGGTCTTGTGACTAAAACCAATTGCTGTATCAAGTCCTCTGTATGCGACCAGAGCCAGGATTGAACTAACAATTAAGCAATTAAATAGGTGTTGAGAGTTCCTGTGACTGAGCTTTCTCCTTGCCCTCTCTTAGTTTGCAGTATAAATGTACTCAATTATTCAATCACAAAAGCTTTTAAGCTGACTGTGTCTGGATATGGGCTGCATTTTTAGATCTATGAAGCCAAATCTCAGGTTCAGAAATCCTTTCAGCATCCCTTTCTATCACTGAATAGCACTGCGTCAGCTCTGAAAAATAATTTCTGATACTCCTTGGCCCTCTTAGGGGTTGCAGCCAGGCTTTTGACATTCTGGAAATTCAGCCTGATTTATTAATGTAAAGATGATAGGCAGTAAAGCAAGGCTTAGCAAAGACTTATTCACTGGTACTTTGCCCTTAAAACATTAGACATTTTATAGTATCCCATATCTTTCGGTTGCTGGCCCTTCAGTGAGTGTGGTGATTGGAGTTTAGGCATAGGAGACCCCAACAGTCCTTGCTTCCATTGACAGCTGTTGGGCAGCCAGCAGTGCTTGGACTTGGCTCTACAGAAGATACCTTTCTTTGTTACCGGCAGCTTTAAATTTTGGAATGCTCCAAGCAGGCCTATTTCTAATATTCCCCACACAGCCATCTATGTAGAAGATGCTTTTTTGTTGTGGGTTGGCTTTTTTTTTTCTTTCTTTTTTCTTTTTTCCTTTTTCTCAGGAAAGTTTTAGTGGGGAAAGAGCAGTAGTAGCTTTTAGGCTATTCCATAACCTTTCCATAAGTGAGGAGTGTGATTCCCAGGGTAGAGAAGGTGCTTAATGTGTTTTCAGGTTTGTATAGGCCTGTAGAGTCACAGTGTCCCAACACTCCCAAACTCAGACTCACAAGATGTTATAACACATATGAGGGGAACTGTTCTGTAACACTTGTTTCTCTTCCTATCAGTGTTGCAGCCTCTGAATCACTCTGAGCTGGCTGAAAAGTGAATGTACTTCATCCAGGTACAGGTTGTGACGCGTCAAAAATTTTTTTTTTTATTTTGCTTTTAGTGAATTTTTGTTGGAAAACTGCAAAGGAATGGTGCTAGAAACATGATAAAGCATTTAATGAACCATATGCACAAGCCTGCAAAGCTGCTGGAGCAGAAGTAAAGGTTCTGTGACCATTAGCAGCAGCAATGCTTGCTATTCATTAGGATTCTCCAGCTCACTGGTAGACTGCATGGGAGCAGTTTATTTTGTATTCTGGGTTTAATTACTGCATTAGACCTTAGACCTCTCAGCAAACGAAAGCTTCCTGCCATTCTGACAGCTTATTTGATAGCAATGATTGTTAACCTTGAAGGCACCTTAAATGACATTTGAATAGTGTTTATGGATTTATGCCACTCATTGTGCTGTTTTGCTCGCTCTCCATTTAAGCAAACGAGACACCTCCAGAAGGCTGTATTGATTCTTGACCACAGATCCTGGCTCTGCAGGATACCAGTCTATTCTTCAGAAAGGTTGTGCTCTCTCAGAAGTCTTTTTTTACAGAAAATACACATTGCACTGCAGCCAAGAGCTATGCAGATGACCACATAACCCAGTTTTAATGAAGGTTACTGTCCTTCTGCTCCTACTACATCAATAGTGCAACACCTTTTAAAAAATGTATGCATACAGGATTTTTCCAAATTCAGCTTTATTTGTCTAACAAGTAGCAGACATATTAAACCTGTTGTCATTTTGTACATGCTTCAGTGAGTTCTGCCTGAATTTTAGGAATAGAAGCAGTCTTACTTAACTTTTTTTTTTCTGTTGCCCTTTACTTCTGCCAGGCAATACTTCCTCCTATGTCTGTAATCTTTTCCTGTTCATGTTCTATTTCTTTGCCCTTGAAAGAAAATACTGGGAGAAGCCACTAGTCTGATGACTTTTGACTCACCTTACAAAGGAGAAGTGTACCTTTTATCTGCTTTTGTGCTTTTGAGAGGTTTGAAGGCTTTTCTGCATTAAATGTGCCCTAGACACATTTGCATCTAGACTGTCTTTACAATTAGAAGGAACTCCATGTTCGAATTAGTGGTTTGTGGGACAT
This sequence comes from Origma solitaria, assembly GCA_013397895.1. Lineage (NCBI taxonomy): Eukaryota > Metazoa > Chordata > Aves > Passeriformes > Acanthizidae > Origma > Origma solitaria. The sequence continues at coordinate 863,109 of VZRL01004026.1, forward strand.
ATTCTACCATACAGTAACACATAAAAGCAAACAAGGCAGAAAAAACCAGACAATCATATCAATGAGAAATACCTTCCTGCATTTTTTTTCCCTCTGTATTCAAGCTACGGACATTTCAGCTTTGTAGCTTCAGCTTTTTTTCCCATAAGAGGCACTGCATCACCCTACATCAGGCAGCTCCTAATGTATTCCATCCAGTATAAACTTAACCTCTCATTTTCACAAAAAGACATGACTTTGAATTCCACTGTAAACTCTGCAGACACTTCTGATGGACGTTTCAAAAGGCAGGTACATTTTTGGCTTTCTAGGCTATACTTGCCAGTCAAGAAAATGCTCTCTTCACTTGTGCAGCACAGGTTCTCCTGCAGGTGTCTAGACAGGTGTCAAATGCTGTGTCCTGTTTAGGGCCCCTCACTACAAGAAGGACATTGAGGTGTGCTGGAGCATGTCCAGAGAAGGGCAACGAAGTTGGTAAAGGGTCTGGAGGGTAAGACCTATGAGGAGCAGCTGAGACAGCTGGAGTTGTTTAGCCTGGAGAAGAGGAGGCTCAGGGAAGACATTATCACTCTCTATAACCACCTGAAAGATGGGTGTGATGAGGTGAGAGTTAGCCTCTTCTCCCAGGCAACCAGCAACAGGATGAGAGGACACAGTCTTCAGCTGTGCTAGGGGAGGGTTATGTTGGACTTCAGGAAGAATTTCTTCACAGAAAGAGGGACCGGGATTGGAATGGGCTGCCCAGGTAAGTGGTGGAGTCATTGTCCTTGGAGGTGTTCAAGTAATGACTGGTTACGTGACTTAATGCCACAGTCTAGTTGACAAGGTAATGTTTGGTCATACCTTGGACTTGAGGATCTCAAAGTTTTTTCCAACCTAATTGATTCTGTGAATCTGTGGTAATACCATTTGCTAGACGGTTTTATAATCCCATTGCAATACACTAATATAACCAAATTCAGTTTTCAAAAGAACATACTAGTCCTTAAATGACTTGTCTCAATGGACTGTTCAAGTCAATGATGCCAGTTCAACTGATTTGCAGTTGCTGGAATTCTAGAAATCTAGACGACTGGAATTAGATGTTGTTACAGGATAACCCCAAAGATTGGTGAGAAATGGACTGACTTTTGGTTACAACTCCAAAGACAAAAAAAGCCACTGATTGTTCAGTGCTGCTTCAAATGCGGTCAGAGAATGAGTAGCTGTACCCAGGATGCTGAAGTTGGATCTTCAGAACAACTGCCAGCCCTTGACTTCTGCCAGTGCTTTTTACCATGCATTATCAGAACTTTTAATTATTATAATACTAAGCTAATATTTTTTTAAACACTTTATTTTCTTACAGACGTACCTGTAGGTTTTCAACTACTATGCAGCAGTGGGCTACAAATTGGTCTGCCAAAATTTTCTAAAAATTGTTGCTAAAGCAGTGTCTTGGAAAAGCTCTTCTATGGATGGTGAAGCTTGTTTAATGTAGCATTTTAGAGCCACCATGGGCATATTGTAGTTCTCTACTAGAAATCAGGGAATCAGGGACCTCTGTGACCTTTTAGTTGTGTTTATCAAGCTAAGTCCTGAAGTTCTGGTGTAAAGCAGCTATCAAGAATGAAGGCAATGTACAGAAGTGTGTGGGTGTTGATGGATTAAAAAAAAATTGTCTACTAGGCAAAAAGGAAACAGAAAAGCATTTTCTAGAACATGGTCAGGTTAGTTTTCTATTTTTGATATTGTAGTCAAACAAAAGAACTTTTAAAAAAAAGATGCACAACTCATGCAGTTTGTTGGTACACAAAGCAAGAAACTAGAAACTTTCTAAAGTTATTTCTTTAAAAAGTTATTCCAAATAAAATTATTTTTGGATTGCGGTCTTCATCTTTTGCGTCTGCTATCTATATAAATATGTGTTCATTTGCTTTGATCCTAATGACATCATTTCCCTATTTATAATAATCTAATGCGATAAGTCTAGTGAATCATAAATTTTATTTCCCCAAGCTCTGGAGTCCTTTGTATGTAAACTGACGCAGTTGCTGATATAAACAGAATAATCAGAGCTACTAATCTGAACATCAGGCCTGAATTAAGACCATTAAGTAAAACAATGACATTAGAGATCTCAACTATAATTTACTTTAAATTAAATTAAATTGAAAACGTTAGCATTATTATGCTGTGAGAAATTAAATACTTCTACCTTGTAGATATACACAAATGCTGGTGAATTTTCCTAATTGCTTTTTATTGTTACTGTTTTAGGAAAAAAGCTGTGCAACACAGGTTTCAAAAAGCAGACAGTATAAGTGACTCCTGCCAATTGAATAACACTATCAGAAAAAGATGTAAAAAATGGGGAATAGTAATAGATTGCAAATTGCTTAAATCAAATACGCTAAGAGAAAAGTGTAATTGACTGTGTTCCTTTTCTACTTAGTGCTACTAATTATGGCCTAAAGTTAACCAGATATGGTTAGAAAATTCCCAATTTTAATTTTTTTATAAATTGATTTTATTTGGACATTATGAAATTACCTATGAAAGATAATTGAGAAAAATTAAAAATAAGTTGGTCATTCTTTCTTGCTTTGGTAAATGAAAATATTCCCTTTCACCTTTAAACTGTAAAGATATAAATTAATCTATTAAATAATTATGAAATATAGGAACATATTTCTATTTTCTCTAGCAGTTATTTTTCTAGCCAAGAATCACAAATGTTTTTCAACAACATTTCTGAGAATTTTTGAGAAAATTTTAAAAAATTTTAAGATTTCTCAGATATTTGTTCAGGTTATTTTATACTTTAGGGTAGGGATAAACCACCTAATTTTAATATTAGTGACTGGCTATTCGGGGGGGGGGGGGGG